>VYZQ01058572.1:3940-17392 GCA_013400655.1 Mystacornis crossleyi | reverse complement strand
TCACTGCATGTGGAAGAAGACAGAAATCTGAAGGGAAAAAAAAAACCACTTGTGTAGAGGAAAGGGACATTGCAATCTCCTTTAGACTCTGATACTTAAAAAGTTCCCTTGACATAGCACTACAGATAACTCAGAAANTTTTCTAATGTACTGATATCCTCCCTATTGCATCTTCAGTTTTCAAATCCTACTTTGACATCATGAAAGAGAAATAATTTGAATTTCTGATTTTACCTTCTCTGAGTTTTAGACCTTTGAGTTTTCCAGTGATATTTTTATTTATTCAAGAAAAGTTTTCATTCTGAAAACATGCATTGCCATTAGCATTGTCATCAATTAAAATAATAAACCATGGAAACCCAGGAGTATTGAGGGAGTTTTTCACCATGAAAAAACCTCGAGAGAGAAGATAAAAATAAACCAAAATCTCACATTTTTTTTCTAAACTCTATTTTACTTTAGATCTATTACACGTTAACCTAATTTTGAGATAAATTATTCTCATAGTTTGAGCTTCTACTGAAGTAGTTGAGCTGGAAAGGAAATATTTCTGTATCTTGGCGAGAACTTGTATAGCTGTTGACACTCTAGATAGTGTATTCCCTGTTTAAGCCTGTGAGTGTATATCCAGAGATGCACATAGTCACAGATCCACAAGGACTTGCCAAAAAGCACAGCGTGGAGATAAACTGCAGGTGGACAGAGCCCTTTGATACCCTGGGGTGGGCAGCACCCCCGTTCTGTGAGGATGAACTGAGCCCAACAGAGCTGGTGTCCCCGGGTGTTGTTAGTGAGGTAATGGAATAAACCTGCTCGCTGCATTTCAGCTGTGGCTTGGTGGTTGCCTTGGTTACCTCTATGTGTTATTCACACACAGACATCCTTAGTCGAATCCTTCCTTTCCTCTGTTTCCTCTTGTGTTCGAAGAAACTTTGTAAATAACTTGTATGTCAGTATTTGAAATATTCCTTTAGCTTTTCAATACCATGGACAATGTTTAATAGCATGGTCAAAAACATCTTTTCTTAGGGAAAATTTGTGGGTGAAATGTAGGATGGGATCCTGCAATATTGACAGTCAAGTCACAGACAGAAGATCAATATCAGGTTACTGATTATGTCATACATGTACATTTAATACTCTGTAATAGTAATATCCGTAATAGTTTTGAAGGAAGTTTATATAATAGAAAAAATCTACTTGCGATGTGAAAGGGGTCATTTCCATCCAAACTGGATGGAATAAGATATAATAGCTCTCTTCACTGTTTCATGAATCAAGTAGATTTTGAAATGTTAAACCACATCTGTTTCTTGTGTAAGAAAACCAGAGTCAGTATTAATATCTGGGAAATTTCAATCAACTGGCTATTATAGCATAGGTAATTCTTCCCTTTCATACTGAGTTACATTATCAGCAGATCTTGAACCAAATTTTTATCCATTTTCCCGCTTGTTTCTTGACCAAGGCTAAATCTGTTTAAGACAAATGCAGAACTTGCTCTGCTGGGTTTTTTGCCAGTTTTTCTTTCCTTAGTTTCTGATTCACACCCTGGAAATATACCTCAGGTTTTTATTGAGTTCCAAGGGAAACAGGCAGCCTTTTTAAAGCCTTGGGTTAGTAAATCAATAAACCAGCTCCTCTCTAGGGAGACCATATAGAAAGACATAATCTATAGGCATAGATATAATTATCCCAGTCTCTGCTGCTATCTGGAATCCTTAACCTTAATCAGCACATATGACAGGAGAATTTCAATGTTCTATTGTCTGCTTACCTCCTCTTGGCAATGGCAGTGAGTTTAGGCTTCAAACTAATTTGTTTGGGTCTTACAGCTGCCTTTGATACAATTAGCCATGAAGCGTTACTGACATACTGTTTTGTAAAATACGCCAGGGATAGACAAAATGGTGCTCTGTTCTTTCATTCTGAGATGAGAAGAGCTGACCAGAGAGACATCTACACTAACACTGATCTTTAAAGTGGAATGGTAATGCTACCATAAATTCATAATTTTGGTATTGGTTAGACTAAGCTCATATTTTGTGGAATCGAATTGATATTTGGAAATGATAAACAAAGTAGAACATAAGTTTGAGATACTAGAGGCCTATCTGTCTGAACTGCCAATGCACCATGGGAGTTTAAGTTGTGGTGTCTTGTACCTTCATTTTCTATTCTGAGTCTATGAATTCTGGCTTCTTTGCTACATAGCTGACCTCAGACATAGAAGAGGAAAATGAGTAACACAGCATTATATAGAAAGCTCCAGAACAATTTAGATTTGATATCAAACTATCTTGAATAGAAATACCTCTGTTTAGTATACAATAACATTCGTATTCTAGATTATTCAACTCTAGAGATCATTCAACCCTAGAGAAAGAAAACTGCCAAATACAAATGTGAATATTGACAGTTTTGGGGCAACTGTATAACTCCTTGAAAAGCCCAACCAACCAAACAAAAAAAACCCAACAATAAAACAGGGCAGGAAATTTCCAACCAGGCATACTCTATGGGCAGGAAATTTCCAACCAGGCAATCTAATAGTTGATTACTTCAACTATTTGGCTCAGTTTATACATTTTATTTAGTCTTTTTTATGTTTGATTGGCAGTGTTTTATAGAGATTGAAGGAATGAGATGATAGAATGACTTAAAAACAATGTTCATCAAGTGCAAGAAATAGCAGCGTAACTCACTCATCTATCATGCCTCCACTAAGATTTCTATTTACTCTTGTTTGTCACACAGGAAACAATGGCAGTGTCTGATTTTTATAAGTTAAAGCTGGCAATTTCCTTCTTGCTGTGAGGACCTTTCCCATATTGTATTCCCCAGGTACAATAAAATGCCTCTTCTACAGAGCTGATGGAACGTGCTAGAGTTCAAATACTTGAGAATATTTCCTACATGCTATATATTGTAACCAGTTTGCAGGTAGTTCCCAACTGCAACTTAATGTGTTGAAATTAATCTGCCTATTTATGAATGCATTACATCTGGTTACTTAGAGGCTGATGTTTTTCTCCAGACAGATGAGATAATTTGAAATATTAAAGTTAAAACATTCTGAAAAAACTCTGAAGAAACTAGAAGTGATCAAGCCAAAAGGTTATTGCATGCAGTTTAAAATGTTCTATAGAGTTAAAACAGCAATACAGAGTAGAAAATTCTAGAAAAAAATTTTTTAAAATCTTTAAAGTATTTTGTTTTAGGAATACATATATCTATATAATTTTACAGGATTCTTTTTATGCTTAGCTATTAAGCAGACTGGCAGCAGGATATTCTCTTCATGAGGTCTTTGTTTCCTAACTGAATAATCTGATATTCAAATCAAATCACATTTAAATAGTTAGTTGCTCAAACTTACTTTATTTGAAGGAAAGTGAAAGGAATATAGATGTAGGACAATTCTGAGTTTGTAGGTATTTAGAAGATCCTTTTATAAGGCATGATTTTGAACATTTGAGAAAACAATTGTTTGCAGGTTGTAGAGAGAGTACACTTCACAGCTCAGTAGCAGATGTATGAAAGATCTTTCTGAGCTGATCAACGTCCATACGAGTTACTGCAACAAACACTATATATATATTAAAATTACTGATTTGTGTTAATGAAACAAAAAACTGTTTTACCATAAGTCAAAATCCATTATACAATCTCTAAGTTCCTAAATGGTCAAACAAATCATATTTTACTATGTTTGTTTTAAGTATTTAATCAAATGGTTACATTCTTCTTGTCTTTGTTTTCTTTGACATTCTGAGTCATTATATCATCACAGGAATGACAGACAGAGTACTATAGATCTTCAGAAAATGTGGAAAATTACTTAGCTGTTTGGTCCCAGTAGGAAAAAAAACTCTTCAGGTCAATTCTGAGAACACCTTGCTTTTAAATAAGAAAGGCATTGATTAGAAGGAGACCAAATACCAACAGAACAATCCAGAAATACTGGGATAGATTCAAAAGAGCTCTAGACAAACAAAGGAAACAAAGGAAACTACAGCTGGGAACCTGTTGGATTAGAGATAATAGAAACAGCAGGAGAAGAGAGAAGGAAAACACATACGGAGAAAATAAAGCATTAAAAAGAAGAAACATAAAAGTGAATATGAAACGAGTAGATGATGCCAGAATATTTGACATTGAGGGCCAGGATCTGAAAGGACTTCTGAGAGGTTAGGCTTTACTCCCTTCCACAGCTAAGTTTACTATGGTAAAATATTAACCAAGAGGGATGTCTAGGCAACTTCAAATCCAAAAGGAAAACAAACAAAAAAACCCACAACAAAAATCAGAATAAAACTGAAAGATAGTGCTTTTAAGACGTAAAGCTGGGGTATAAATTTTTAAGTTTAATATTTCAGTGTAATTCTACTATGAAGTTTGTGTTTTTAGAAAAAAAAATCTAGTTAGTTGTGATTAATTCTCTCTACTATTTTTTCTTTATTTTTTTGAATCTAACAGTATGCTTACATTCCTGGATCAAAAAGAAGGATTAAAAACTTATCTTCTACTTTACTCATGTCCTTAGGTTCTGTAGAGAATTATAAAGTAATTATTTTTTCTATGTACACTATGACAGGAATAACAGCATTGTGATAAGTTCCTTTCTTCTGAAGCACGTTAGAAACTGAAGCAATGTACAGTGGTATAACTCCTTACTCATATCTTAATTTCATAGACTTGACAAACCACTCCTAGCAGGATTGAGTAATAGTGTTTCAATTAAAAATTATACTAAGAAATGCTCTGATTTCTTTCTTATAATCTCATGTAGGATGTGAACAAGAGGAAAGCATATGCTATTAAGACATGTTTCAAGGAATTTTGATATTTCTCAATATGCATTCCAGTCCTACACTTTAACTAACACAATTTGTTAGTCTTTTGACTTAAAATAGTCATCTGCAGTTAGGGCAACCACTTTTCTCATTATAGGCAATTGCATTTCATTCCAGCTGCATTTTATGTCAATTCAGTTGGCTACTCAAATCTGATTTTCTAATTCACCTTTTATGGAACTGGGGATATTTCAATATGTCAAAAGGATAGGTCTTATCTGAAACAATTTCATTTGCAGATGGTTATATGAAGAATTATTCATTTTCACAAGAAAAGTCTACAAGCCTGAAAGAGGTCAGCAAGTCCCACTTTTCTTCATCCATTGTTTCAGAGTTCTTCACTCCCTCTTTCATGTAACTGTCACACACACACACACACGTCTCTTGCAAAGTGATTAGCAAGGCTCTTACTTTCTTTTCATTTTACAACTGTACTCATAAAAACTTCATCAAACAACAGACAGCTCTCTATGGACTAAAAATGATACTGAAAGGAAAGGCACTGAAGGCCTATGAAGAAATTCATATCTATCCCATTACCTCTCCCCCAAGGAACAGATTCATTTTGTAGGTAATATTGGAGAAGAAAGACTGTCTTAGTGCACTCTGTCTAAGTTTACAGGATCTTTCCGTAAGCAGATACTGTCATCTTTCCCAATCAAGTCCACCTCACTGTCATCTTTTTTGACTCCTGTTTCTCTTTATTTCCTATACCTGACTCTGCATTAGCTGGTATCAATGCCTGATATGTACGGTTTGCCTACATTATCCCTTGCTGTCCCCTAATCTGAATCTAAATTTTCCATTAAATTCTCACTAAATTCTCAGGAAGCTGTGCTTAATCCTTCCATCCTCCTCAACGTAAATATTGGTTTCTTAGGAAAAGACATTTCTGGCTTTCCTATAATCTCCACTTAAATTGCTACTGAGCAAAGAGTCAGGACAAGCTTGTACATTGCTGTTGTCATTATCAGTCTTCATATTGGAGGTTCTTTTGATACAGTTGTGTACCAGTTAGAAATAACATGTATATAGAATGGTTAAAACAAGTAGAGATTGAAGTTCTGGACTAAACAATCAAGAAATGACAGCAATCTTCAATTTCAGGACTTTAGAAGATAACAAAGACACTAAAGTAGCTCTAGAAATCGATTTTTTTCTTTTTTTTTTTTTTTTTACTGCTCAAAGGTTGTTTCCTTACAGGGACTGCTGACACCAAGCAAGTGATTTTCCTAATGGTTGTAATATAGGAGTCATATTGGTATATCTGTGATGAAATTCCAAGAGCTGTAGCTGACCTCCAAAAGCACTAGCAACCTCCCTACAAAACAGCCAACAGGAAATTGTGACATCTACTTGTCCTGGGATGATGTTACCGAGGCTTCTTTATTCCTTACCCTTCTGCTTAGTACCCAAGGACGCTGCACCTTTGAGATGGACCCGGGCGGCGGGGCCAGAGCGGCAGGACCCGGGTGCGGCTCGGTTCGACGGCTCTGGATCCAGTGGCCTGGGCGGTGCTCGGGAGGGAGCGCGCCGGGAGCGCTGTGCTGCTCTTTGGTGGCTCTTTTCCCTCTTGTTCCCGCTAGCTGAGAGAAAGTTTCGGGTTTTTCTCCCTTCCCTTCCTCTGGTCTCCCTGCCCTCCTTCCCTTCTCTCCGGACCGGCGGGGGGGCCTGCGGGGATGTCCCGGCGGGGTGGCCCCGGCCGGTCCGAGCCCCGGGAAACGCCGAAGGCTTTCGCCTGCTGGGAGGAGGAGGATTGGTCCCAGAGGACCAGCAGGTTTTCTTCCATCTGCCCTGTTTCGGGCTGCTGCGTGGACTTCTTCTTCCCCTTGCCAGAGACTGGGGGGGCTAGTTGTCAGCCCGTGTGTTTTTTCTCTGCTCTGGGCATTTGTTGTATTTTGAGGGTTTGGGGTTTGGTGTTGTTTTTTTTGTTTGTTTGTTTGTTTGTTTGTTTTTGTTGTTGTTGTTGTTGTGGTTGTTGTTTTTTGTGGGGGGTTTTTTGTTTGTTTTTTTTGGTTGTTGTTTTTTGTTTGTGTGTGTTTTGTTTTTTTTTTTCTGTTCTACCCTCTTTGTTGTTTTGTGTAAATAAACAGTTCGGGTTTTTTCCGAGCTTCGTCATCAATTTGCCTCACTGGCAGAGGAAAGGGGGAGGCCCTTTCCCTTTGGAGGAGACGCTCATTCCTGAGCGTTTCCTCCTGAAGTTTTGTCTCCAAAACCGAGATGCTGCTCTAAGTCTCAAAGTGGACCATTTCCTGCAAAAGCACTTCTGGCCTCTCACCACGTGTGAGATGTGGGGGATATGAGCTTCCTTTTTGACCAGATCTACTTCATTCACTATCTGTTCATAGGGGAGCTTGTAAGTCAAATATCAATTAAAAAGTAGACAGAAAAATTAATTTCAGGAAGAAAGTAAAAAAGTAAACTGACAGAAAAATTCAAACAAATATTAACTGCTTGGTTTGCATAAAGGCAATGTTTGCAATAAACTCAGTAAATTATACTGCAATGGAAAACAGCTGTTTTCCATTATGGGACTATATATGTTGTGGGGAAATAGACTTTTCTGTCAAAATGTATAAGCAGCAGGAAGCAAATCAAATAAAGCCCCTTAAATCAATACAAACAACAGCAAAAGATCTGTCTTCTCAGGCAGTATTTTCATGTTTTCTCAGTAACACACTTCACTATTTGCACAGAGATACTGGTGGTTATGAATGTTTTAAAGGCAGTTTACTTGCTACAGCTTAATTCCATGTTAAGAAAGACACACAGTATGTGATTTCACCTGTTTCTTCTCTTATCCCTAACTTGCATCTTTACAACTCAACATTGTAAGAAAATGTCAATTTCCTTTTTGTTATTTTTAGAAGTTTTGAAAAGTTCTTGTTGATGTTGGTAGTTGCAATCTAATGGATGTGTGCATTTGAAACCTAAAAAGATGCACAGTTTTCCAGGTTGAATTGATTAGATTTTACTGATTTAAATTAAAAAAGAAATCTTTACAGATTATAAAACTTTAATTTTGGAATTGGTCATCTATCTGTACGTATCTATCTGTCTTTCTCACTTCATATGATTTAATTGCAAAACCAGGAAAAATCAAGTACTTCAAATGCAGTACTTTCCTTTGACCTGTTCTCTGAGTGTTAGCTATACTTGAAATGGTGAAAGAAAATTATGTAGGCAGTAAAGCCAGGAGTATTGGAAAAGAAGATAATATGAGCTTATATCTGTGCAAGTTAAAACACTTGAGTCAAGATTTAGCAAGCATCTTATCTACCTTACTGCTTATTCATCGATTTTTTTTCACTATTAATCTTTTTAGTTATTAGATGAAATTCCATGTTTAAACTGAGAGACAAAAGCCCAATTTTTTATATTAATTTCAGTCTTTCTAATCCACCAGGTTAAAGGGTTGCAGACTAATAGATACTTCTCAGAAGAACATTACTTTTCCTTTCTTATCTGGGGGAAAGAGAAGTGTCTGTCTCAGTTTTCATATTTCCAGGTTTTCAAAGATCTCTGTTCATTTTGAGATAATCTAACAACACATTGAAGGTATCCATCTTTGCTGAGAAATTTTTGATTAATTTGGAGGATACAGTCTTACAGCTGCTGTTTCATTACCCTGGCTGTCATTTCTTGTGAGAGGTAATGGTTTTCCTACGTCTGCCTGTGGGAGTGCATTTCACCAGTGTCAGTCGTCTACTAGACAAACTCTCTCAATGTTAGCTTTAAAGAAAGTTCTGTAGAATGATAAAAGCCGGTCAAAGTGGTAAAGAATGCAAAGAATGAAGAGAAGCCTTACAAGACTGAGTTTCATAGCAATGTAACAGCAAAAAAAGTTCAATATAGAAAATCATAAAGTAATATATCAAAAGAAACCAGTTAATCTGTAAAGTGGAAGGATCTTAATTCATAACAGAAGACATAAAACCTTGGGACTATGATGCACATTTCCATGAAAATAAAGTCTCAGTACTTGGTACTGGACCAAAAATGTACTCAGATATTTGAAAATATTAGGAATTATAGGGAGAGAAAGAAAAATAGCGAAATCACTGTGTAAATCTGTGTTTTTCTCAAACATTGAATATTATGTACAGGACTGGTCTTCTTATCCCCAAAAGTACTCAATAGAACTGAAAAAGATACAGAGATAGAAGAAAGTGTTCAAAAGCTCAAAAGATCTTACATATAATAGTTGGCAAAACATTCTTGGTCACCTGGAGAGGACACTGCACAAAGAAAATGCCTTAAAAATAGTCACAGAGGGTGTAGATAGGAAGTTATTGTTCACTGTCACTCTTATTACAAAAATAAGAGATTATTACATGGACATAGTAAAAAACCAAGCTCAAACTAAATAAAAGAACTTAGTTCTTTATAGGAAAAACAACAGATCTTTTGAATTTCTGACCATCAGTTATTGTGTGTGTAAAAATATCTGTGCCCATAAAGAAAAGAGATAAAAAGATGTTAAAGAAGTCACACCAGGCTTGGGAAATCCACAAAAAGCAGTAGAATAGATGACAGGACAGTGAGAGAGGGAGCAATAATTTGTTTGACTTGTGGCCACTTACCAATAATTTGTGCAGCTTGTGGCCACTGCCTAAGACAGGCCCTTGGCCTGAGCCAGTACAGCCTATGGAAATCTTGCAGAATCACACCCACCTACCAAGTTTGTGTGCTTGCTACAGATCTGTTTTAGTCACTTTGATCTTCCATTTGTCTTCCACAGATGCAATTCTTTCCACTGTACATTTCACATAGACTTGTTTTATCAATACAGGGAGTGGAAGCTGTGTACAAAATTGAACACTGAAGGCTGAAGTGAAAACTCAAAACTTGGAGTAAAGTTTTCATTTTAATTGTTTCTCAATAAAGAATCCTACTCCTCAGTTGCATCAGTATGTGATAAATACAGCAAGCATTAAATACAGTGTAATCCTGATAAACTGGAAAATCTAAGAACCTCTAGATATCAACTTCATTTTGGACTATAGATCTCCAGCATACTGAAGACTTTTTATCTCATTTAACTTCTGTTACTCTATTCAGCCCTTTAGCAGTTTCCTACCACTAAGTTTTCTTAGGACGACAAAAATACATGATTATCCTGCTTTCAGGCATTTGCCATCTACAGAGTCACCAGCCGCTGACAGCATTCCATAGAAGTTTCTAGAAGTTTCTCAGTCTTTCCTTCATTGTTGGTCTATGAAACAGACATCTCTTAGTCCTTTTCGTTTCTTTCCACAGGCTTGCTCTCCTATCCTGCATGAATGACAGGAAAGACAATTTTCCTGTGTTTTCAAATCAAGAATTTCCACTACACATCATAATTTTCTGTCTGGTGGTCAGATGCATGAGCCACCAAAGTACACACTGCATGTTCTCAAATATGTGCTGTTCTATTCAAAGGAAATATTTTTGATGTTAGAACATAAAGGAAATCTTTTTTATATTTAAAATGGATCAGTAAATAAATTTTAATAAATTTATCTATGTCTACCAGGGGGAAATATGGTTTTATGGATATTATTGAAGAATAAACTACTCTGCATACTTGTGACTATTTGCCCAGCAGGTACTTCAGACTGACATCCTCATCAGTGATGATGATTGATATCGCTGACAAAAAGAGTGGATGTTTTCAATACGCCTTGTTTCTTTCTCTTAAATGAAAGATTTTTGGAAGCTTCAGCTTTCTAGAAACTTGAAACTTGTCACGGAAACTTGTCATGGAAACTTGTATGTAGTACTATATGTACAGGTGGAATTCTGCAAGTTATTTTCTTTAAAAAGTACATGGACTGGAGTTGAATGGAAAATGCTGGGGATCCATCTCAAAATTATCCATAGCAAATTTTAAATTACAATGCACTTAAACCTGAGTCTCTTCTATGGTACTGTTCATTTACTTCCACAAAAGAAGTTATTAATTCTTAAGTGAATAAGCAAGTACTTTTTTAGACAGGTTATGTTGCTCATCATAGATGTTGAGGGCTGTAATGCACTTCTGAAACTGTTTATCAGCAAATATTAGGTAAAATATATGTGGCTATGCTCATTCTTTCCATAGTCATCAGAAGTGAGAAAAGAATTCTGGAATCATTCCACGACACAGAAAAATTACCTCATTTGTACCCCCTTTCCATGTTTATTCATTACATATGATATATTAAAATTATCTTTTGGAACAATTCTTCAGTAGAAAGTAATTATTCTGATATTAAAAACCCACATAATCTTGCACAATTTATTTTTAATAGAGCAGACTAAGACAAAACCTGAAACTCTACAAGCATTTTTCTGTGTATGAAAGATCAATCTGCTTACAAGCAGAGAAAGAAGATTGCTAGGTGCTTTTCTACTATTTTTTTTTCCCCTTCAGGTCTATATAATATCAGGGGATTCTTAAAACCTTTTGAGGGAGTTTTCTTTCCAATCCCAGGGATTTTATACAGAGAAGGAAATCTATATTTTCTTTTCCTGTGGATTATGAGATGTCAGCAGCCCTGGCCAAAACTCGTTATCCAGTCTTGAGCTCTATTTGCATTAGAGTTACCAAATGTTTATGGTCTTTAGATATTATGTCATACATGAAAAATATAACATATTAAAAATTATTTATGCTGACAAGTTAATGCTGTGAGGAAAAATTTTTGAAATTTTGATAAGGACACCCAAAATTTATTCCATTTGGTGTGGACAATTCTATACAGACGTAATAAGAATTCCAATGTTAAATACAGCCAATGCTAATGATGAAAAGAAATCTTCTAGAAGAATGTTGTGATCTAATATGAAAGAAATACTGTAGCAGAAAATTACTTGCTAAAGTTATGACTAACAGATATAAAACAGAATATTTAAAAAAGAATATTAAAAAATGGATAATATTAAGAATTGATGGCACACTAACCAAATGACCCAGGCAACCCAGAAAAACAATTACCTTCTAATAAAATGAAGTGAGACTTTTTTTTCTGGGTTTTTACGCTAGTTTTAAAGACAGAACTAATTAGAAATATGGTTTCAAATCATATGTGTCTTAGGGCTAATACCACCCTCTCCAAATATGAAGTACTGACAAGTATGATGGGGGTGGGAGGATGTGTAAATGAACTAATAAGGGAGTAATAACTATTTTCTCAGAATCCAGATTGGGTGTTTTATACTGTGTTCATGGTGTTTATTACGTCTTCTTTTTCTTTCATTTGTGGACAAATAATAGCTAACAATTTGAAACAGTCTTTTAGCATAACAACATGAAGTCCTCTCCACAGCTTCATTTTTATGGGTTTTTTGGGTTTTTTTTTAACCAAAACAGTTTAAAAATAATATTTAAGAGGATTCCCCACAGTTAAACATATCAACAACACTGTGTACCTCTTTAAATTTAATCTAAATGTCTCAACAGATGCTGCTCTTCCAGTCTCAATAGGGAGCAGATTCCACAGTCAGGGAGTATAATTACAGAGAGCTCTAGCTCCTGCTGTCTCAAAGTTACACTTCGGGCATGCTGAATTGCCTGCCGGTTTCAGTCTTCAATGGCTGACTGAGGCCTTTGGTAATAAAAGATCAGTCAAGAGTACATTATGATACTTCACAAAATGCTAACAGCTTTGTAGAATTTATAATATGGAGAGACATATGCCATCTTTGTACACTGCTGAACGGTTAAAACCAAATACAACAAGAGTAGGAAGTAAATATAATATGAGTTTGTAACAGGAAAATTGTGTATTTGTCATCACACAAGTAAGGTAATACATCTGCTAGAATGCATAAATTGGGAAGCAATGAAAAACAGTGGTTTTAGTCTAAAGGTTTTTATCCACCCTGATCATAACTAGGAAGAGTCTTCAGTTACAAATCAGATGTCAAGTAATATTTTTCTTCCATGAGTGATATGATATTAAAAGCAACAACAAAAAAAAAAAAGAAAATACAAAAATTCTGTAGTGAGAGTTTCTTTTTGTATTAGTTTTCTTCAGAAAAATATGAATTTTTTACTGTAAGAAAAATTAAAGTAGGTGGGGAAAATTGAGTCTAAAATGAATGCAAGAAATTAATGACCCTTTCTGATTAGAGAACATCTGATGTCCTTGTCTGTTGCTGCACACAGACATTGAGATTAGTAGTTAACTGCAACAACTCAGAAGAATCACTCATATGTTAAAGTAACAAAAAATGAAGGAGGCAGGACACTTTTCAATTAAGATCATTAGAAATAAGAAATTTTGAAAGAATTTTTTTTTTTTTAGTGTATGAACCTTCTGTTTACAGCCTCAAATTCATGATTTTTTTTCAAAAGCCAAAATTTTCAACTCTAAATTTGGAGAACCCTTAATTTGTCTGGAATGTGTGGTAACTCATGGAATTAAGAGAATACATATTTACTTTAAAAAATCCAGATGACAGGCAACCAAATTATAGTGATGGGGGCCATTAATGTTAAAAACAATATTTTCAAATTTCAGTACACTTCAGCCAGAACTGACCAATTTTTTTTATCTTTTGTATTCACCCTCTTAGCTAAATTACAGAATTTTATCTCATTTGCTCCAGAGACAGAACAATTCTTTGAGTA
>VYZQ01058570.1:0-19063 GCA_013400655.1 Mystacornis crossleyi | reverse complement strand
AGCAGCTCTGGAAGCAGGGCTGGAAAGGCCCAGTGTGATCAGACAGGGTAAAACTCTTCAAAGTATGAATCTAAAAAAACCGTTTCTAATCATAGGCCCACCCTGATGTTGTGGCAGGACGGTCACACCCATACAAAGGAGAACCTCCAACAACTGTGAGTTTCCTCCCCGAACTCTGGCATCACTTGGAACAGCAGCTGCTTCTGTTTCCCCCCTGTCATAGCAAGCGCGGCCGTAACTCACAGGGCAGCCAGAAGCCACTGCTCAGCAGGAAGGCATAAAAAGCTGCCGGATCATGGGGAACACAAACACACAACCAGACTTTTGTTTGTGCCTCCTAAAGGCAGTCCAACAGAAACAACACATTTCTGGACTTTATGTGGCTTCTTCTAAAAACAGAACATAAGGGCAAGTTCTCGAATCAAAGGTGCTACTGTGTGAGTAGAGACATCTCCAGAGAGAAGCTTGTGCTTTCTTAGTGTGAAATTTGAAATAAGGAGAAAGCAAACACATGATTTAACCTCTTATTTGATAGATTTAGTGTGGTTTCACCAGGTCACAGAAACTGATGAGCAAAGGTGACAGAGGGATTGGTTTTCTTTCACTTCATGCCTGAACCCCGGCTTTAGTGCTATTTTCATATTGGTAGAATAGTGAGAAGAAGTGGGCTCAACAGCTGTTTTTACAGAGAGACATAAGCTACAATATTTAAATATGGAATTTGAACCTTCTGCAGAATCATAGGATCAATTCTTATCTAGAATTCTTATTTAGGAATTTTTATTTAGCTGCATTCTTTAGGGATATATGCAACACATGGACTATTTTACATTTCTTGGGTTTCAAAGGTCTGCATTCTTCAAAGGCTGCTTATCCTCTTTTGCATAATCATTTCACCACAATATTTTCCTGCCCAGCATTTGAATCTTAGGATAACAACATATTCCTTAGTAGTGTCATTTACTCAAGCTCTAAATGCTTCGTTGTTAAACAGAAAATAGTCCAATGGACATATAATCACATTTACACTTGTATGATTCTCTCCAGCCTGACCTGTTTGTAAACTGGGAGCATACCCTTTGCAAATATGACATGCTCACAATTCCCATAAATCTTAGTAATGTGGCAGTGCTCATCACCTCTGACTGGTTCATTCAAATCTGTCTGTATTTAATGTGTGCCCTAGATGCGTCCTATATGCTACCTGTAGCATTTACCTGTAGTATACAGTAGAAGTAGGAGGTACCTTTGACTACAGTGGACAGATTTTCCTGTTTCTCATGCCACTTCCCTTTCCTGTGGAAAACACAGAGTCTTATTCACACAGTTTTGTCAGACTCTGAAAGCGGCAGCAAACCACCAAAGCAGATTTTTTTCTCATTAGTAGGGCCCCTGAAGGAGTGCTGTATGAACAAGCACCTTTGGCTGTGTTGCAGGAAAAAACTAATGGTCAGGCTGACTGGGGGAGGAGGTGGAGGAGGAACATCACTGGGAGCTCTCGGAGAGAGCTGCAGCACTCGGGCACTGGGAGTCACTTCACAGCAGAGGGGAGAATCCCACTTGTTGAATTAACTGGGAGAAGTGACGGGAATTGACCTCACAGAGTCTCATGGAGCTGGCGGGGTCCATGCAAGGACAGCAGCAGACGCTGCTGGGCCAGTTCTAGGGGCCTGAATGGTGCAAAGAAGAGAGAGATAAGATAAAGCAGGAACAGGATGTATTGTCTGCACTCGGAGCGACCTGCTGCGACACCAGTACCGTTCTCCGCTTATTTACTGCAGGGTAGTGTCTGGGTTACATCAGACTCCTGCTATAGATGTGTCTGATATGAAAAGCATGTTAAACTGTTATTTGTTGGGTTTGTTCTTTTAAATGGGGCTTAAATTACTTGTAAAGCACTGGTAACTGACCTCTTCCTGCCAGTAAACCACGGTAAAGGGTCAGATATCAGAATAGATGCTTGGTAACTGTGGCTTAATGTGGGAATATCTGCTTAGAGGAGTTTCCCTCATTCACAAAAGCAATCAGAGTGAAAAGATGGGAGTAGATCTGTAAGTACTGTAGGATAAAACCATAGATATTCATTCAAACCTGCAAAAGTATATACTTACTCTTTTCAAGAAGCATCGGGCAAGAAGCTCGGGGTTTTCAATGCAATTTTCTATCTCCTTGAGGAAAATCCTGAGAGGGAGAAACAAAGAGCAAAGAGTAATGTAAAATCCCACTCACGTTGTGTGCTAGCTTCTGTGTAAATCCAACCTAAAGCGTTCATTTTTGCAGGATGAAGATTCAGTGGTGAAGGTAACAATTCTGACACATTGAGAAATATATATTTCAGCAAAACGGATGTGGCTCACAGCTGATCCACTGAATCACCAATATTATCATATTTTCTCTGCTCACAAGCATCTGCTACACCTGATTCCTCTGGCTGTTGAAATTTGTGTCCAATATGTAGCTCAAATTCCTGCTTTCCATTTAGGAACAAGGATTTTTCAGAACAGCTAGAAAAGACAGGAACGCTCTGTCAGATGCAGTTGCTCAATCAGCAAGCAGTGAAAATATGGGATGTAGTCCAAAGGCTTCTGCAGTGACAGTCAGTGCACTAAGCCTTTAGGAAAAGAAAGACTGGGCTTGCAAAGGGAGAAGAATATCTTTCCCCAAATGGAAGACGCAGTCTTTCAAAATAGTACATAAACTGAAAAATAATTTTTCTACTAGGTATTAACTACTCCAGCATAATATTAGGACCTGCAAAAGAGATGTTTTAAATTTATTTTGTTCAACTGTTTGTTACATCTAACAAGCAATTATTATTCAAAAGAATCCCTAAATTGCCACTTTGGTTACAGCCAGTTTTGCTTAAGCAAGTCTAGGAAAGGCAGGAAATTTACAGAAGATACCCTAAACTTTTGTTTTGAAATCTGATTGAAGAAAGGTTAATCTTGTTCATAACTGGTATTCTGTAGTTACGGGCTCTGGATTTCCTTGTCCACAGTATGGACATGGGTTCTGGAAAGGTTTGTGATCTTATATGAAGGATAAAAAGTGCTATCAAATACATAACATCTGATCTAACAACAGAAATACAGGACAAATAAGCTGAACACTAAGAAAACTTCCTCACAGAGGTGTTTTTCCAGACAAAAACCATCAGGATTTAGTCCTCTGACATCCTACCAGTGTACCAAGAGAGGTGGAAAAATACTGACCACAAGGGACATTCAAGATGGATCCTGCCAGGGGAAATCACTAGTAAATCCAGAAAGGGTAAAATCTTGACACAAAAATAGGAATAGATGATCTTGGAGGTGTTCTCTACCCGTGTGTTGTATAGGACACATGGAGGCAGAGTGAGGATGACTTTTCCTGACAGTGTTCGTGTAAGCATGACAAAGCACCCAGCAGAAAAGAACGGGACATGATGGTAGCACCCGAGGATGCAGGACAACCACCAGTTCCCATGTACCTGTTGTGGAAATCATAGATTTCTGGGAGGTTCCCAAAAAGAATTTCCTTCTTGTTCTGAAGTGCAGATGGAATCAGATGTACTAAATTGGGATTCTCCATTTCTGAAGCATATCCCTGCAGAGAAGAGTGGAAAATAAAACCAGCCTGTTCTTACCAGGGAGGAAGAATTGTGTTCATAGCACTGGAAAGCCCCAGCGTCCCTGTGCTTTGTTCTCCACGGAGCAAACAAAGGCTTTTCCCATGCCTGCTGCTTTGTTGCTCCCATGAATTTCTGATGCTTCTGATTTTCCCCAGGGATTTTACCCCATAACTGTGCAAACACATTTTAACCACAAATGGACAGATTACGGGGTTAATAAAAAGTAGATTAAATGATGTGTCTGGGATTCAAAAGCCATTTTGGTCATGTAGGGATGGAGACTGCTAAGACTGACAGACGTATCTTTCTGCTACACCGCTTCATTGCACAAGAGTTTGTTTGGATTTATTTATTGAACTGTGGTATTTGGATTGACTATTTTTTTGTTTCATGTAGAAACTGGATTGTTTCTTCAATAAAAACTTTGAGAGAAGAACATTCTGATTTTAAACTCAAGAGTAATATATCAATTACCAGAGCTGCCAGCTCCCATGGATGCAATAAAGAAGCAACCACATGTCCTTCAAGTCCCACCCAAGTATAAGCATTGCTGATCCCTACTCAGCTTCTGTCCTCCCACAGATTAGGGACCTCAAACTCCACATACACAGAGTACTCTGGTATCCTATCAGTTTCAAAAGCTCAAGAACTATATTTGCAGCATGAGTTCCTCTTTTCTGTGTTCAAGCACTACATGGGACAATAAAAAAGAGCGGGAGGGGTGTCTTCCTTTTCCTTAATCATTTTCCAAACCTACATTCACAGAATTCAGTGTCTGGCCCCATGGACATCAAGAGTGCTGCTTTTGAGACTTATTGGTAATATTTTGAGAAGACACACTATTAACTATTTCTCTGTTCGTAACTTTCAGAACCATGCAACTATTATTCTCTGGGCTCAGGCCAGAGAAGGTGCCTTTTCCTTTAAGCCCTGAGGAAAGATGTTCAAAACATCCTTCTCATTCTCCATCTCCAAGGCTGAGCTATCCTGCCAACACAGCCTGTGTGTTATAAACAGGAGGTGGGAGTGCTCAGCCCATGAAGGATGTGCACCTGCAGTGATGACTTAGAGGTTAAGCACCAAAAAAGTAATTTCAGAAGAGTTTCTTACCTCTATTATACTCTGAAGTTCTTCTACATAAACCCGTTCTGTTTCTATCAGCTCATTGATTATGTGGCTAAAAAAGACAAAAAAGGTAGACAATTACAGTGTTAACCAAGCACATGTGAAAGAAAAAAAAAGGGTATTCCTTGCATATTCCTGTTTATGCCTTTGACTACACACAAAAACCCTCTGAAGGTTATCTCTCAGTTCTTCAGTGTTGTGACTTGTTGAGAAGATTAAAAGACCTAAACACATCTTGGGCTGTAATTTTTTTCAGCTGACTTTAAACTTCACCTTGGTTTCTACTGTCAGTTTTATACCTGCAAATTGAAAAAAAAATCCCAAGAAGGAAAAAAAAATGTTTCGCTTGTAAGAATAACTAGCAATACTCAGTAAAATGAAACTATACTTCAGAGTTATGTTAATGTTTCTGTTTCATTTCTTTTATAAAATAAAATCAGTGACTAGACTTCCATCCTTTAAGACAATGCAAAACAGGCAACAGGATGATGTCAGAAGTCTGAAAACATGAAAGTAGATAATAAAGTATTTTTATTACACTTTGAACTTTTCATTTCTAATAGTAGTTTAATGCTCCTAGGTAACTTGAAGACACGTATCTTGAAGATGCCTGACTTATTTCACAGAAACATGAATGTAACCAATTCACTTTTGGACAAATAACTAATTAGATTTTAAAATAAAATTGCATTAGATCTCTCATCTTTTTATGCATCAGCTGTCCCATATTATCAAGAAAGTGTTGTCTTTGATACTCTTATGAACAAAGTTTTCAGGGTAGCTCCTCCAGAGGTTTGAGCAGTCGAAAAGGACAAGAACCTGGTGTTCTTCTCCTGGTCTGTGCTTCTCAAGAGTCTTTAAGCACGGCTACCTCAAGCAAAAACACATCCCCAGACGGACACTAGGGAATAATGTCTGGAGGAACTGGAGTATGGCCAGCCATGAGCAGCACACAATCTAAGGCCAGTAAAGTGTAGACAACTCTTGGCATCAATTCCAGCACGTGCATTCCGGCAGGATTTCCCTGTACACACTGCCTGTGTCTGGCTAAGTGGTTTTGTGTGTCACACAACAGTCACGTCATCAGCCAGACCCCGTTAGCCCTGTAGATCATGAATCACATCTGTACTGTTGCATTCACTGTAAGGGGGTTTTCTCATTCTCCACAGTTTTTTAGGATGTCCTTTTTGAGATTAAAGAAACAATCACAGTTCTGATGAGGCCTCGTTTGAATGGTTTGGCCAAGCATTTGAAAATAAAATAGTCACATTTCAGCTTGCAGCTTGAAACGCAAAAGCACTGACTAAAGTATATTAGGCTACTATAATAGATTCACTGAGTTCCTTTGGATTTCCCCAGTCTTTTTTCGAGGAAATGTGGTTTTGTAGGCTAGCTGGGGACCACTTATTCAGGTCTCATAGGCTATTACTCCTTTATGGACCACTGCCAGAGAAACATTATAAATACGGAGAAAACTGGACCTTACCTTCAACTGATGCTTCAAATTTTGTTACAAAATAGCTGGGATTTCATAGGTATCATGACATAATGCCTTAAACTGCAGAGTCTATCACAAGGTTGAGCAATGGGTGAGGGCTGTACAGTGCCCCTGGCCACACTCAGGTCCCATTAGCCACTCTTGCACTGGCTGTGGGCTCCTGGTGGCTCTCTCTGCTCCCCCTCAGGTGTCCCCAGTTTGGGAGACCCCCAAATGTTCCACTGCTGATTGTGCCAGGACCAGAGCTGCTCCATGACTGTCATGGGCAGTGAGGGGAACTCAGCACATGTGCTGTCAGTACCACATTTAATGAAAATATGAGGCAGCAATTGACAGGATTATTGTCACAGGCAGCTCTTCCCACCCCCTCTTCCCCTTTGACATGCATGCCTGGGTTAGAAGTCATTTCTAGTATAACTGGGATGTGTGAGGTAAAGGGGCAGGGGAGAACTTCCACACTGTATTGTTCATTCATTTCAGAGACATTTTACAACAATTTGTGGTTTGCACAGCAGCAGTCCAAACACAACAAAACTCTGATTTGGCTGAAGTTTATGGGCAGTTCTCACAAGGATAGCTCCTCACCAGGATCATTCCCAAGCCTACAGGCCATCTCAGCAGGGATGATAAAGAATTAGGCATCTGACCTAAAGGTCAGAATCTGAGAAATCCCTAAGGCCCTATCTGGGGGCATCCTTGTTGCTAGTAAAACTTCACTCCACTCGAGTAAACTTACTCCTTGCCCAGTGAAATAAAGAGATTCACCAAACCAGAAGAGTTAGCCAAAGGCAGAATATTCTGGTCTCAGTAACACCTGACTCAGTAGCTTCCCTGGCACGGAAATAGTGATGTGAAACACTGCCCAGGAGGTCAAGGCCAGCTTTCCCTCTGTGGAGGGAGTTACGCGTGTCCTAGCAGAGGGAGCTCAGCCACCAACCTGGCAGCGCACTGTGTATGGAGGGGCCTCTGCTGCCACCATCGCTTGGCAGAGTCAGGGTGTGCCTGTGGCAGGGGTCACACACAGACTCACTGATGTGATGTCAGATGTTCCTCCAGCAAAGGAAACTTCTTGGTATGGAACATAATTAAAATGCATTTACTAGCTCACGTTTCGTGGAAAGACTGATCTGGGTTTCTAATGAAACACTGTGGCCTTGGCTACACTAAGACCACATTTCCCACAAGGGGCATTCTACAGAGGTGTTCTTTGGGTGGGATTTTTTTCACTTCAGCAGCCATGATATCCTGTGGCCCTGCAGCACTACCAAGATCTCACACACTGAGCCACTTTCTACCACTCCCAGCTTTGAGAAGCCCTGCAGTGCCAGCAAAACAAGGATGATAAGAAAGGAGAAAATCATAAGAAAACTATTTCTACTTTGTCAATAGTGCTGTCTCTAACATCAGGCAAGTTAGTAATGCCATGCTGCAGTGAAGAAAAAAATTATTTCGCAGAGGAAGCTCTTCAGCAAGGCTGAGAATGTATGAGCTGCAATGGACAGCAAAGCATAGGAAAAAGCTTGGGTTTAGCAAAGGCTGTCAGTGAAACCTTGAAACTGAGGTAAACTCTGGTATTAATTAGCACCCTTGACTTTCAGAGATATATTTCTCTATCAGCCCCTGCCTGTGCTGGTATTTAGATCAAAGGTAGCTATTTATATTACTTTGGACTGTGCAAATAGCAATTAGCAATTGTTTTGTTGCAACAAAACTTTATCAATAGGTATTTATCTGAGCTGGCTTCTTCTGGTAACTGAGAGCACACTTCTGGGAAGGTCCTCACCATAGAGACCATAAAGCAGACACATTCCAGACCATTTCATCCCAGTAACTCTTCCTCCTTCCTTCTTCCTTAATAACAGAAGGAAAAAGAAACATAACTGAATGGTTGGCCAAGCTCCCCAGGGGTGTCAGATCATGCTGCAAGTCTGTATCACAATAATTTTGGTAGAAGCAGTGTCAGATGGTTTCTCTGCTGTGATACATGCTGCCTTAAAAGTCCCTATCAAATATAATGAAACACTAGGCAGGAATATTATCTAGAGATTACCACAACCTATTAATATCGCCCCTGGCTAAATCTCAATGGCTTTGTGCTCATAGAGTTACTATTTGTGCATCCTGCTCAGATGGCAACATAAACTAATTCGGGATTTTTGTTTCCATAGCTGTGTTTCTCTAACAAACTCATTGGCTCCCCTCCATTCAGAGATCCTGTTTCTATGCCAGGATTTGCTATCACAGGTGCCTGTCCTGATAAGGGGTCTTTTCCCAGAAGAGGACTTGAAGCCATCGATTAGAATTAAACCAGTGAGCTTTTCTGAAAAGAACCCCCAGCATAAATCATAACTGGTGCTCCAAAACTACTGTGCTGCAGAAAACCTGACTGCCTGACAGGTGTGGAACCAGCAGAAATGGCACTTGTGCATGAGTTCTCCATATCTGTCTTGCAAAAACACATGTGCCTAGTAGATGAAACAGGGGTATTTTCAATAGCCAGAACAGCAGAAAATGGGTATGCAAGAGCAAAATATTTAATTTAATAAATTAATAAAAAACCCACCCCGATCACTTTTATAAATATATCTAATATAGATAGANAAAATCTCAAAATTATCTCGGTGCTATGGAATGAAAAGAAATGACAGTATGTCAGTAGCTGAGTAGAAGAAACTTCCATTTCATCTACATAATTGCATTTAAGAGGAATTTTTGTTTGTTTGTTTCTCACAGTGCTAAAAAGGCCTTTTTCAGTTGAAAAGTATTCTCAACTGAGGTTATGCAACAGCTCAAATGAAATTTGAGTTGCAGTACTTTACCTCCTAAAGTGTAATAAAAGATCATTCTGGACGTAAGAACATTTGTTTCAACAGAACTCGTTGTTAGTTGATACAGTATTTCTTAGTTGCTACAGAAAACAGTTCTGATTTCTTTGCCACGTACTTTATTTTTTTTCCCAGTGAGAGCAACGCCTCGGAAGAACGATTGCTCTTGAAGTCCACTCCATGGCTGCAAACAAAACCCAACTAACTAACTTGGAGAAGCGTAAGGGACTTAGGTAGTACACTCCACCTCATCTCAAAATTAGTGCCCTTTACTGAAGTTATTGTAATTGCCTGCTGCAATGTCAAATGGGTTTGTTCCAGCTATTATGGAAGTTCTTCTGAGCAGGACTGCATCTTTGTTAGAAATATATTTCACCATCAAAGTCACCATTTATAATATTTTGCATCTTCTGAAATGATCTGAACTCTTCACATAAAAGGAATTGTCCCACATTCATTGTTCCCAAAACAAATGACCTTGGGGAAATATTTTTATATATCTTAATTAGTTGACCTACATTATAGGAACCAGAGCATAGTTGTTAATGGAGAGGTAAATTAATTAAATCACCTACAGAAAGGAATAATATGAATAGAGGACTAGAAGTCACGCAGGAGTTGTTTCTCACCTCCACTGTGAACCTACAATGAAAAGATGCATCTCTGAACCCAAATTTGAGCTAGCTTCAGACAGTGTGGATGCTGCAGACGGGTCCTTACTGGGGGCTAAAATAACAGACCACCTAGCTGTGTACATACTGGTCAACTACCCATATCTGTGAACTACCCATCACGCTCCCCTTGTGATTTTGGTCTTAATCTTGCAGCTGCACTGATTGGTGATAAAGATACATTTAGCTCTGTGATATCTCAGCATTGAGTAATCAATTAGCTAAGAGCAGGTGAATAATTTGTATATGAAAACAATGTAACTGCTAGAAGTTATTAGTCTTGGGTCATATTCTAGCAGATTGTAGTAGGTTGGTGGTAGATTGAGATCCATAGAAACTACTACACACACACGCTTGTGAAATATCTGCTGTAACTGAGACGCTGCAAGTTAACAGGCTGCTCCCACACTGTGCAGACTCCCATGTAACTTCTTAGCACTCTTTGTTTGCTTCAGATCATGAGTATTTACATGCAGGCCACAGAATTAACTTAATTACTCAAATTTCAATATTCTTCTTTAGAAATATTACCCAGTCAAAAGAAAATATGGTGATTTCCTAGGGCCAGGCAGATCTAGTCCAGCAAAAAAAGCATATTGCATAAAGGATTTGAAGTGAGCACAGAGGAGGAAGACAGAATTCTTCACTACTTCTGCTTAAGGATGGATTTGATCTGCTGAACTGAAGCCAGTATGGGTACTCAAGTTTACCAGCCAACAAAGGAAGCTCACTGCTTTTTAATGTAAAAATACATATATATGCATATATGTGTAAAAGTTAAGTAAAGGTTATTAATATACTAACAGTGGAATTTACCCTCATACTTGTTTCTAGCTAGTAATTATTAGAACATACATTATGAATATATATCAGTCAAATATATATCAGTGAGACAGATATATATGTATATCAGTCACAGCTGATATTCAAAAAATAAGACCGCTGAAATTAAGCACTTTAGATTTTGCATGTCCTACCCATGTGGGAAATTCACGGGGTTCTTGTGTCCTGGCAGTAATTTCTTCCTGGCTGCGTTTTTCTTAAAAAATAGAGCAGGTAAAGAAATCCCTAGATATGTAATAGTTTCTGACTTCTGCAAAAATGTGTTTAACAGCTTTTTTCTATGCCCAACCTGACTTTTAAGACAGCAACTACTTTCAGATTACACGCTGTATGCTTTTTCCATTCCTTTGTAGACATGATATAACAATATCCAAACACCGGTTGACCTCATTGAGCAAGAAATCTGATAACGGCTGACAATGCTGTGGATTTTCCCACACAAGGTGGTAAAGTACTTTTTTAAAAACAGCAAAAGTTACAGTGGTAAAACCCCAAAACTTTCAGACAGACAAGACCAACAATATAAAACCCAGAAGGAGGTTAGAGGAAACTTAATGGACACTATTTATACTGAGAATTCATGCTGACTACTAGAGCTCAGGCTCTACATAAACCTAAACTAAACCATGCCCACAGCCTCTCTCCAAAATTCTCTGTGGTCTCAGGTGGGTAACCTCGCTGGTGGTTGTCTTGGTGGGACAGAGAAGGATTTTGGCACATGTGACTCTGCTCCTTACAGATTCCTACTCCACCCTAATCTCTTAGTCCCAAGCACCTCTGACAGTGCTGGGACTTACATGTCTCATGCCTGTGGTACCCACTCATTCCCTTCCTGTCCCTGCAAGGACATTTTGGCCATACAGAGCCATTTTCAGTTGGGATGCAAAAGCTGAACACAGAACTATTGTTTACTTCATGCAAATGGCAACAAAAATTGTATGCTGAAGGGCCAACTTCTTCAGGAGGAGAAGAGATTCATCAGTTTTTCATTCTCATGGCAGATCTGCCTTTGATAGCTTTGTTCTGTAAGATTTTGTAAGGCCATTTGGGTAAAACAAAAAATTAGTTTTATTAGTAAAATTAATAATAATTAATTTTACAGACAGGTCTGAGTTTATGTTGGAGAGAGCTGACCAGGGAAGTTCATGTTGCATTTGGAAGGGAGAGGGTAGATTTGGGGATGATGCCTCATCCTTTGAGGGTCTGTATATCAAGCACTGAAACAGGCTGCCCAGGGAGTGCTGAAGTCGCCATCCCTGCAGGTATTAAAAGTTGTGTAGATGTGGCACCTGGGGACATGGTTTGGTTGTGGCCTTGGCAGTGCTGGGGTAATAGATGGACTTCATGATCTTAAAGGTCCTTTCCAATTGAAATGATTCTATGGTTCTATGATTTCAGTCTCAGTCCCTAAGGAAACTCCATCCTGCAAAATCTGCTTCTTCCTATAAGAGGACACAACATTGTGTCAGACTTATAATCTGTGGTCCTCCAGCCCAAACTCTGGTAGATCTTGGGCTCTGCTTTTAAATATCCTGAAGATTCAGTATTCTTTGGGGCCTGGGGGAAATAAACCCAGGTGTTAGTTACGTGACAACAGCAACGGAACAGGGAGAGAAAATTCTGACAAGCTCAAATTGCGTTTACAAGAGTAACTGGAACACATATTATGCTTTAGTTAATCTCTTCTTGGCACATTTACCTCAATTAGTAAGTTGTGAACGGCCATGGCTGAGGACAAATATCCTTTTTTGGTGTGTCACACTTCCTCAGCCACAGAAATCTGGGGCAGAGGGGCAGGCAAGGATCCTGCCTTGTGCAGCTACCACACTCCACCCAGCAGGAACTGGGAATCACAGCTCTCAGCAACATCCACATCCATTTACTAAGCTATACTTTGGGCAACTCTGTCTGCCACACCCCGAAACACCGCTTGCAGAATTTAATGACAAACTTCAAGAAAGAGGGAGAGACTCCAAATTTAGAAAGAAACTTTAGAGAACTGTCAGATAGACTCCAGCTGGCGAACGTGTTCAGACGGCCACTTTACTCAGTAGGAAACTCAGAGGGAAACTCTCACAATTGCAGATTGCACAAAACTGGAAGGATATTACCAAGCATTTGGGTTTCTTAGTTTTTCCTCTAATCATCTGGTAATGGTGAGTGTCCAAGATAATACAATGGGACAGAGAGATTTCTGGGCTCATTCAGGACTGCCATTCCTCTGCTTTTCTCCCTAGAAGAATAGGGAGCCTGGTTTACCAGCCTCAGTGGCTGTTGCAAGTCGTACGCAAGCCTTGCTGCGTGGGAAATGCCTTCTTTGCCACTGCAGTGTTTGCAGTTAGAGCTGGGGCCGGGCGCAGCTGCAGCGCTGACTGAAGAGGTAAAAGCACTGCAGCAGGCACAGCTGTTCCAGGGGTTGGAGCTCTGGATGTCCTCTGCCCACACAGGAAGTCTGGCCTGACAGACTACTGCGGGAGCCAGCACAGACAAATAGAATCTAGGTATTTTTACCTAAAACAACACACTCAGGGCCACGTTGTTTAGCTCTAATGCAGGTCAGATGCCATAAAGGCAAGACTGTCCATGCCAGTTTGTCCAGCACGGCTATTAACCAGGGAACAGTATTTGAAGACAGGTTTGTAATAACTAGAAATGCAAATAAAGCATTAGTGTCTTCCAACTAGAGGCTACAGAGAAAGCTCAGCAACAGTGTATTGAATAGTCTGAATATGCACAGGCAGAGTCTACAGAGGAGCTGCTGGACAGACAAGTCATACTATGTAAAACAGAATTTCTTTCTAGACTCATACAAGGAAAGAATGTTCCTGCTGGATGAAAAAATCCACTTGAATTTTCAGAAGTAAATACAGAATTCTAAACATGATTATGTCACAAATCTTCCAAACCTAGTTATTATATTCCCAGATAATGAGCAGCTTGTTAAATGCAGGAAGTAAAGTCAGCAGTGATTTACTGCACAGTGCAGTTGATAAATCACTGCTCCATCGAATCACTCACTACATGGGACTGAGTGATCTCCTATCTGCTCTGTCCTGTCTGCTGCTGTCCTGCAAACCGTGCAATTATTTAGACCGGCCCAGTGTGGGTGCAAGTCACTGACATCTGATTAGGCAACATGACGTGCTCTTTGTGCTGTTGTAAATAACAATGTGAAGTGCTCAGCACTCCTTCATGAGCTAATTGACACACAGGAGCTGCATGTTTTTAACTACGGAGTTTAAAAACAGATTCCACTGAAACTGGTGTGAATGTGCAAAGGGAAGGCTTCGGCAGCTGTCTGGAGAATTTTACACTCTGAGAGGTGTGATTGCTCCTGGTTTGTTTCAGTGGTTTCCCAGCCTGGAGACTGTCGCTGTACTGCCCTTTACAGAGAGAGCAGCACTACCTGACCTGATGTGGTATAAAATCACACCAGTGCCTCTCCTTCTCCTTCCCCATCCATCAGCTTGGCACTGGTAACAGGGCTAATTTCCTCTGCTTCTTGGCTTGTGCCTGTGTTACGTGGGATTTTGAGGTGTCCTTCACGCAAATACATAAAGGCCAAGGACTGTCAACCTGCTACGTCAGAGCAAAGTCAGGTTTTTATGGAGAGGTGAACGAGCTACAGTTAGGGGAGAAACAAACGTGTAAAACTTGAAGTCCACAGGTGCTTCTTCAGAGAAGATGCATCCAGTCCTAGGCCAACACAAAGCTGCCTTTATTTGCGTGTGCTCTGTAAACCAGAGGGGTAAATCAGGGGGTGGGAGGGAGCAGACCTTTAGTCCTCTCCTGGACAGGCAGAGAAAGAGGAGGGAGATTGTCGCCCATTGACTATGTGCTTACAAAAATTTTCAGTGCTTTTCAGGTGGAGCACACACGTTCCTGTGACATGGGACAAGACAAGATACCTCTGATCCTAATCACCCCATGTCTTAACCAAACCAACCATCCAGGATGTGCATGTGGCCAGCTGCATTCCAGGAACCTGCCCAGAGCCAACAGGTAGCAGAACAATTGCACAGAAAACAAGTTGAGGAATTCCTGGAATTTCTGAAGAGCATTAAAATAACCTTAGCATCCAGTAGCAAGCAGGTATGAGAGATAATAGAAGTGACTGCTTAATGCTCTTTGATATTCGATTAAGTGCAAAATTTGTAAGAAAATGTATTGAGAGTGCTTTTTTCAGCTTTTCTCTACCTCTCAGACTCTTTGGGAGCAAGGACACAAGGAATTCAGGAAGCCTCCAGATCACTCAGTAAACTATTGTATTGTAACAATAATAGTATTTTTTTCTCCTGTTCATGATAGTTTTCCCAGTTGCCAGAAATATTTGGAATTATAGTAGGAATACATCTCCCCTTGCTATTCTGCATGGATTTCTATCAGCAGCTAGATCTCCCTACATGGCAGCATACACTTCAAAGAGTTTCCCAACCCTTTAGGTTGTAATTAGACTTGTAAGTGCTGGAGCCAATCTGCCCAACAGGGAAACTTCTCTGAAAACAAAGATTTTGTAAAAGTTGAAAGAGATGATGGCAAACAAGAAATGGCTTGTGGCTTCTTGAAATTTCTCCTGCTGACTGAACTTTCATTAAGTCTGATGAAAGAAAACAGCTCCCCATGCCTACCAATAAAGTCAAGAACACGGTTTGTCTTTTAAAATGGAGGCTCCAAGTTCTTCCCCTCTACCAGCTGGAAGTTTTCATGAGCCTGGGAATTAGACTGGGAAGATGTGCCGTTGGGGTTCTACCGCAACACTCACCAAAATCACCTTCTTTCAATTGTAATAGAAGTCATATGTTACATTATATTATGAAATTTGTTATATCTTCCATTTACACACGGTATGGAAACCTTTGCAATGGATCTTACTTATGTCATATAAAGGGAGAAAATCATTGTCCTGTCTGGAAAAGACAAGGCTTCAGGAAAACCTTTTTATGGGCCTTCAAAATATAAAGGGGGCTTATAAGAGAGAGACATTTACGAAAACCTGTAGTGACAGCACAAGGGGAGATGGCTTTAAACTGGCTAAAGGCAGATTTAGATTAGGTATCACGGAGAAATTCTTTACAGTGAGGGTGGTGAGGCACTGAAACAGGTTGCCCAGAGAAGCTGTGGATTACTCATCCCTGCAAGTGTTCAAGGCCAGGCTGGATGGGGCTCTAAGCAACCTGATCTAGTGAAACGTTTCCTGGCCATGGTAGGGGAGTGTTACTACAAGATTTTTGGGTCCATTCCAACCCACACAATTCTATGATTCTAATATTTATCTCTGCCTCCTGTAGAAGCTCTACATCTTTGGCCAATAGCTAATAAAATCAGGAAACTTAGTTCTCTCCTGCCATACACAGCTCTGATGATAACAATAAGCACTTGGACACCAAAGTTTTGTAGCGCTCCCTGAGCTACTAGTATTTTTGACACCGGTCCACACCTAAATTTAGCAATTCCCAGACCTAATGTCGGCACAACTTTGCTATTGCTGATTTAGAATAGGGCTCTGGCACAATATTCTCATTCTGAAAATAGCTTCTAATTCTTTACCCAGGGCAGAAGTGCTGTCCTGCTCTACCCACACAACCTGATGATTCAGTGATACACTTATTCTCATGTTCAGAGTGATGCACAGACTGATTTATGAAGGTGCCCAGTCCTTGTTAGATCAATAACACGACCTAGATATTAAGATACACTGAATCTAAAGGATTCTTAGATTAAAATAATATCCAAATCTACAGTTGGAACCGGTAATTTAAGGGTACAAACACTTTCAGGCACACAGGTTGCACACTCCAGGATGTGAATATGCAAAGAGATAGATGGCTGCTGGTGTGCAGAAGTGATCCCAGAGGCTCCACAGGTTTCCTCAGCATGCAAAACAAACTCTGTGTGCACGTTCAGAGGACAAGCAGTGAGACTGGACTGTGTAGATGCTTTTGCACATCTACAGAAGTGCTCCATGCACACGTGATAGCTGAGGCCACCCCTTATTCTTAAACTTGACTCTCTTTCATTAAAGTCCCAAAAATGATACCTCAGATTCCAAATCCCAGAACTGGTCATTCATGAAGTTAACTCTATCTGAATATATATGTCTCATGAGAATTTAATTCAGAAAGCAGGGATTATGCTGCTTATGTGACATGCCTCACCTGAGTACAAAACCACCAATGCCTTGCAATTTTCAGCTTATTATTCACTAGTAATAGACCTGAATGAAGATGAAACATGAATAACACTGTAACTCCTGCCACTGCACACTGATCACTTCAATATACACATTGCTGTGCTTGTAAGTGATCTCCGTCAAGGCCACATTGACCGCTCACTGAGAACACCAAAACCACATGCAAGATTTGGCCATCTCATGAAAAGAGGGAAACTGTGGTCCGAAAGCCCTGGAACAGATGTCATATTTACATATTTTCAAAATGTCATACTTACACATTTTCAAAGTGAAGCACTAAAATTGCCTAACCAAGTCTCCCAGCCCTTCTTGCAAGGTGGACTAGAAAAATGCTGGGTGTACCAGATCTAAAGCAAATCAACCAGAAAAATATCCTAAATTTACCGGAAATTCAGTTTCCTATCTGATGGGGATTGGCAATATCAGCTTTTTGGATGGAGTTTCTTGATCAGTTTATCCACTCCATAACTATGAAGAACAAACATGCATCTTTCCCAGTCACTCCGTCCTGTCCCCTTCCTTGCATTTGACAGTGGGTGTACACCAGCATGCACACTCAGGTAAACTAGTGAGCAAGAGGAGCGGACCCAACTCAAAACTAACCTCACAAAAAGAAAACAAAAGGTCACACCAGCTGCTCAATTGCCAGCCCTGTAAAACAGATATAAAGGGATTGCATGAGGTGGGTGTGGGGAGAGGGAGCAAAAGGTGCAGCAGCAGCCCCAAATGAGCTTAGAACCATTTTCAGAACAGATCTATGAAACAAGATTTCCTGCCATAAAATCACACCACAGAACACCTGACCAAATAATTCCCCCACAATAACATTTGAAAATAAATTGAGTAATATCCCAGCAAAGCAGTCAATACACGAATAATACTGAGGAATGCAGTAGTTGAGACTCCATGGGTTTGGCCAGTTTGCTATAGGAACTGGTTGCCTGCAGCCATTTGTGCAAATGAACTAGAAAGGGTTGTCTTCTTTGAATTTTTTTTCAAAAATGCCCAGCTCTGTTATACTTACAGTCTAAGCACAGACACATGTGGTTGTGGAAGAGTTTCACACTTCTTATACAAGAACCACCTCAAGGAAACTCAGGGAATGCTGGTTTGGGCTATCAAACAGAACTGTGCTTCTGGATTTTTAGATTGTCTTTCCACTGATTGAATATCTCCTCTGATGAATCTTGGGCCCAGACTATACTGGGCTGCACTGGGCAACACAACAGGTGCTGTTGGATCATGCCAGTCCATCCTGTTGGGATGGGTCTGCAGGATGAAGACAGCAGCAGCTGGGCCACAGGCACCTGGCACAACCCCTCTGAGAGCACTGTGTGGCTTCCTCAGGGCTCCTTGTAGACTCAAAGGCTCAGAAGCATTAAATGACAGACCTCTGATCCCAACCTCCCTGTGCAAATACTTCATTGGTAAGTAGGCTTCTATGGTACAAAGGATTTTATGGAATTTCCCTCCTACCTTCTTCTTCCACTGGCAAGAACAGCTAAAACAAGTTGCTCATACTGAGAGTAGGAAGCAACAAGAGCAGAGCAGCTTAACACAAATCTGCACAAATTACAAATCATTCCACAAAACAGTAACATCTAGGTATGTCTCCATGTTCTGTTGAATCTTATCAACTCATTATTTACTCTGAAATGGAGCCTGAAGTTCCCAGCTGGACATGAGGCCAACAAGAGGCTCATACAGGAAGCAAACCCACAACTGAGGTCGATAGCAGCACCGTGCTCTGACCAACTGAGCGAAATGGAAAGGCTGTTTGTGTAGCAGGAGTTCACCTGCCTAAACCCCCAACCCTGTGAACGCGACTGCACCGTCCCACAGCCGCTCCCCGCTCTTAGTCCTCACACTGATAAACACTTTGCTCTCGGAACACTCAGCGACCAGAGCTGCCCGTGCCGCAGCACCGGGGCACAGCGTGATTACAGCCAGGGAGGTTTCCTGGGGAAAGCCACGCGTGAGCGGCCTTCAGGACAGCCAGCCACACAGCGCAGCCTCCTGCTTGGTTGGTTTACAGACGCAACCGGCTCTGCACTTCTGTCAGAGCTAGGCGGGCACGATACGGCCGAGAAGCGATGCTTGAGATGTAACTTATAAAGAAATAAGGGTGGTGCTCTGAAAAACTCTCCCTACCAAATCACTGGGGGGGAAAAAAAAGAAAGGCGGAGCTTAATTTCTAAATAAGTTTTATCTCAACAGAGGCCCAAACAGCACTTGGTTTAATACAAAGGAAAAGGAAAGGGGAAGGGAAAGCGGAAACGAAAAAAGGGAAGGGGAAGGGAA
>VYZQ01058559.1:292530-303035 GCA_013400655.1 Mystacornis crossleyi | reverse complement strand
AAAAAAAAAAAAAACAACAACATGGTGGCTTCCTGCCAGGTCCACAGACAAGGGTTTCTATGGGAACCTGAGGAAAAATAATAAATAGGAGTGTGGGATGAGTAGGGAAGGGAGGAGGGGAGCCCAGGCTCTGGTCTGGGTCTGCTTTGTTCCTCATGGAGACCAAGGTGGCAAGGGGCTATGAGGGGGTAAAAAAGGGAAAGAGATGAATTTGGTGCTTGCAAAAAGACCCCACCCAAAATAAGGAAGACAGTAACCAGACTGCAGTGGAACATTCTCTTGGGCTGGTCCTGGGGTCTGCTTTGTTCCCTGCTCCTCCATGGGCACAGCAGGGATGGGCGACCTTTCCTTATTGGGCTCACAACCTGGCTTTGCTGCCTCGGGGCAGGTGGGAGTTCAGAGGGCAGGGATTTGGGCTCATCCCCAGCTTCCTGACAGGGTGGTGGTGGTGGGACCACTGTGCAAAGGGATGCTACTGCTGGCACTGCAGAGTAAAATAGGCTCTAAGTGAGTCTTCCCTGGAAAGGATAACAAGGTTCATAGTGTAATTAGAAAGGTTACATTTTTCATCAATTAATCCCCGTGGGCGTTTTTTTCTCCCCATTGCTGGGACAGGGGGGCATCTGTCCTGAACCTCAAAAGAAGACAGCTTTTTGGTGAGACCCATGGTGAAGTGAGGCCTTCTCACGTGGTTCATAGTCCAGACTGTGGGCAAAGCTGGGCAGGCTGGCAGTGGCACTCCTGAGACCAGCTGAAACCTGCCCCTCGTGCACTCAAACTGGGCTGAAACAAGTCTCAACTAAGGCATTTCTCTTTGAGTTTTTTCCCCATTTTCCATTCCACAGGCTCTTTGTTCCAATCTGAGTAATGTTGCACTGTATCTCCCATTGAGCAGATTCATCCTAAGAGGACTGCAGTCCTCAGGGTGTGCCTGGTGGGGGGAAATGCAGGTTGGGCTGTGTCCTGCTGCTGGTGGGAGATTGACTTGCCGGCTCCCATGTGTGTACCTTCCTGAAAGACATTTCTGTAAATAGGCTTGAAAATGCCAGGGGAAACAGCCTTTGTGGTCTGTTTTGGACCTGGCTGAGCCAGGGGCAAGTGGGGTGAGGAGGCATCTGCCCCAGCATCAGCCCCAGCATCAGCCCCGGGTACCCCAAGTCAGACCTGCCCAGCTCCAGCTGCCATCACCGGCCCTTTGGGTGAGCGATGGCCACCCCATGGCATGTCCCTTTCTGCCTGAATCTCAGCTGGTGCCTCCGGTGGAGCAGGAGCTGATCCCACGTGGGGAGTGACTGGACTGGCGTTATCACCAGAGAAGGAATGTGGCATCCGCCTTATCACTTCCTTGGGGATGCAAGAGGCTGTTCTGCTGACAGAGGCATGATTATCCACCAGCTGAGATGTCTGGGAGAAGCCAGGGCAGGTTTTTCTTCTTTGCAGGGGTGGCAGGAAACCAGGCAGGGCAGAGCAGGTCATAGGTGCTGCCCTCTGCCACTGTTTCCTTGGCTCCTGGTCAGGCAGGAGCAGCTCAGCTGCCTAAGGAAACTCACTCCCAGTGTACAGATCTGCCTTCTGTGGGCCAATGCTTGAGATGAAGGGGGTGAGTATCTTGCAGCACTGCAAGACCCTTTACAAACCCTTCAGATACCTTGCAGCACTTCAGGACCATTTACAAACCCTTCCCGGGGTGCAAAGGTGCTTTTGCAGGGAATGCTGCTTTCCAGTGGGCTTCAGCCCACAGGAAGGTGGCTGGTCTGGGAGGAAGGGCATATGTACCACGTCTTCCTTCTAGAGACTTGCAGGCTCTCCTGCACCCCTCTCGCAGTCCCTGTCTCCCACCTTATCCTTGCCCATTGGTCAGTCCCACTGCGGAGCTGTGCTGATGGAGATGAGGATGCCACTTCGAGGATCACTGCTTACGGTGGGAACACTCCTCTGCAGAAGGCCCCTGCTTGCCGGGGGGAGCCCGGACACCTCAGAGGATTGTTACCAGGTTTTACAGGACTGCCTGATGGCATTGAAGTTGGGTTTTCCCTCTGGCTTGGCAGGCTGACAGCACAGTGGAGCGTGGAAGATGAGGAGGAGGCGGCGAGAGAACGGCGGCGACGGGAGCGGGAGAAGCAGCTGCGGTCCCAGGCAGAAGAGGGCTTGAATGGCACCGTCTCCTGCTCGGAGAGCGCGGCTCTGGCACAGGAGAACCAGTAAGAAATACTCGTGGATAAATCCTTCAGCAACACACTTTCTCCTTGCAGCAAACCCCTCCTGCAGCCACCGAGCGCGTGTCGCTGTTGTTTGAGGTGGTTTGGGGAAGATGGGGAAGTTCTCTAATAGGTTTGGGTGGGGGGATTTAGCGCACACTAGCAAACAGTGTGCTTTCTTGTTTGGGCAGAAAACCCCAGAATCCCTGCTTCGATCTGTCTCTTGGCTGGGGGTTTTACTGCCCTGAGAGTTTACACTGGGACAGCTTGGGGCAGGCTGGGCTGTGCAGGGAGTCCCCACTGCCAGTGATTTCAGTGCCTGGTTAAATTTCAACTTTCAAATTTTCAACACCGAAAATAATGGAGTTTCCTGATACACACAAAGACAGACATGCCTGAGGACGTGATGCACAACTCCAGGCAGATCATGGTGCAAGCAATCACCTATCCTGGCTGGCCTTCCCATGCCTCCCTCGGAGGATGCTGCCTTGGCACTGGGAAGCATGAAGCAGCCCCTGAGCTGGTGCAGTTCACAGCTCCAAGGGTTAAAATTAACTTTGTGCTTTAATAGGGCAGGTCCTAAATGGAAATAGCTCAGGAGGCATTTATGGAGATGCTGAGCTGTCTGCTGTCAAAGAGGAAACACCTGGAGAAGGGATAGGATGACATCTCCAGGATTCCACTCCACATCCTACTGCAGCCTCTCCATGTCCATGGTTCAGCAGCCCAGATGCTAGCACTGGGGCTAGCACAAAAACTAGTCTGCGCTCTGAATTGGCCAAATTCTTGTCTCAAAGACCTCAGTCTTACCACTATTTATGTGTTTAACTTATTTCTAAATCTGTTGAGCACAGTGGAAAAGTGGTGGCAGGATTTGGGGTTATAGTCACAGAGAAGCAACATCTTAGTTTTACTGGAAATACAGAAAAAGTTATTTATGAAAACCTATTCTTTTTCCATTAAAAGATTTTCTTTTCTCGAGATATGTCCAAAATTATCCAGGACTTTTTTTTTTTTTTTTTTTTTTTTAATTTAAAAACNTTTTTTTTTTTTTTTTGTAATATAAAAGCATTGCAGAACACCTTCACAACCTTTTGTGGAAATACACATGGTGATATTCTGCAGACAAAACCGCTGCAGTTTGCTCTAAAAGCAAACAGAAGGTCCAGAAAGTAAGAATAATCATTAGCTTTTCCAAACCCCCCTTCACTAGGGGCTAGGAAATAATTTGAAAAGGTCTTCAAAAGAGCAGACGAGATCTCTGGTCTGTGCTTTGCTGGGAGGTGCAGTGAACAGCCTCAGGCCCAGAGCAGGGTGCAGCAGCCCCAGTAACGCAGCCTGCAGGCTCCAGTCCTGTTGGCTGGGCACAGTCACGCTGCTGACCCCACAGGACCGTCGGCATCGCCCAAACTTAATTGAGTGCTTAAGAGGGCAAGGACAAGAACAACTCCTTCAGTGAAGGGTTTTGGTCTCTGCTCCGTGGTGCCTAAGCTTGCTGGGCCAGGCTCAGCCAGAAGGATGTTTCTTCTTCTCTGGCCATTCCCTGGTTTCGTTTACAGCTGCTGACAGCCACCTGGGCTTGCTCATGCAGCCAGGGTCAGCCCTGGCTATTAATCTCCTGAAAAGCTTCATTCTCCCTTGTGTAAATACTGCCCCCTCCTTCCCCTGGCTCTTCCCACACCAGGACTGATCCTATCCATGTCACTCCCCTTAGTTCAAACCCACCCTTGCATTTCCTTGCTCCAAAGGGACAGAGTGAATCTCCTGTTCTCCCTTGCCCCCACTAAAGAAAACGAGGAATAGTCTGGAGAACAGAGATTTGCAGGAAAGAGAGGAGTGTGCTTGGGAGCCAGAGGGATGGACATCAGCTAAAGTGGTGGTGATGGGGCTGTGCTGGCTTCATGCTTCTCCTGGGGTTGTGTTTGCAGAGGGCACAGGGAAGCAGCCACTTTTCTGACAGCATTCAGTCAGTCTCCCTTGCTCCCTGGGAGCTTTCCTGTTAGCCTTGAGCACACGTTTGTGACCAGGGCCACAGATACTGGAATGATTTTGCCATGGCCACCTTCAACGGTGCAGCTCCCCCAAAGAAGAATAAATAGAATAACTGGAAGGAGAGAAGGACTGTGTCAGGCTGTGGCTCTTTCAGGCCAGGTTTAGGCCTTTTTGCGTGCCTCTCATCCCAATTTTCCTTCTTACTGTGTTTCAGCTATGACTTCAAGCCATCTGGGACTTCGGAGCTGGAGGAAGATGAGGGGTTCAGTGACTGGTCCCAGAAGCTCGAGCAGCGCAAGCAGAGGTGGGTAGGACACAGATGAACCAAGGGGAGGGATGCCCACATCCCCAGCAAAAGGACTGTCCCTGAGGAGGGGTGACCAAATCAGGTCAAGCCTGGCACGTGTAAGAATGAGGCCAGAGGCTGGAGCAGGCCCCACACCAGCGGGACAGATGCTCTCTGCCTGCCGTTTGGGCTAGCAGGGAGGAATTGCCCAGGGACGGCCCCAGGCTTTGGGGATGTTTGGATTGAGCTTTGTGCTCCGAGCAATGGCAGCCTGCCAGGACGCCTGGGTTTGGAGGAGTGACAACAGCAGATTTAAGCCACCTGAGCTGCTGCAGGGGCTGAAATGGTCTCTAACATAATCCAGGCCAGCCTGAAAAGCTGTTCTAAGTTATTGCTGCTTCCTGGCTCATGTCAGCATAGTGGGTGTTATTGCCCCAGCCCACCTTGTGCCTGACTCCTCTTTGAGCAGGGAAAAACAGGCAGTAAAGAGCCCTGAGAGGTGCTTGTGTGCCAGCTGTTTAGTCCCCAGCTCCCATCACTCCTCCCTTACCAACCTAAACTAAACTCCTGCCGTAACCACTTCCCTTGGACACCATCTACCTGCACATGAACTCTGTGACTCAGCTCTCTTGGCAGCTTGATTTTGTAGGGAATTTTGGGCATAGCCTCTTCTTTACCGTGCAGAGTTCTTTGCGCAGAGAGATGGTGGATGCCCCTTCCCTGGAAACATTCAAGCTCAGGTTGGACAGGGCTCTGAGAAACCTAATCTAATTGAAAAGGTCCCTGCTTAGTTCAGAGGGATTGGACTAGATGACTTTTAAAGGTCCTTTCCAACCCAAACTATTCCGTGACTGAAAAAATGCTTAAGATTAATATTTACTGCTAAATAAACAGAAAGAGCTCAGAGTTGTGTTACTTTTCTCCAAATGTTGTGGCTAAACCACGCTGCAAGCTGTACCTTTGCAGCTCTGACCCCATGAGCACTGCCTAAGCATCTCCAAGGACCAGCACAATGTGATTATAATATCTGTGGGAGCAATTAGAAATCATCTGCTTTTCAGTTTGCTGCCTCTTTTTCCAGCACCCCTTGCAAAGAGCTTTTCTGGAAGGAAAGGCTACTGCTATTCCCTCCTTGGCCTTCAAAAGAGAATTAGTTGGAATTAACATTATCCCCTCCAGGTATTTCTCCCTGGGTTTTTATGTGATGCTTGTCTTTATCCTGTGGTGGGAGGGAAAGCTGCTGAGCAGGGGCGGTGTTCATGGCAGGTGAAGCCCATCAGTGAGCGGTGGTCCTTTAAAAGCAGGAGCTGTAGCTGAAGGGCTGTTTGGCTAGAGGCTGGTTGGAAGAGGCAGTTGAAGGGGTTTGGTCTCTGTAGGCTTGCTGGAGGTAGGCTTTTTGCAAAGGCTGGGTTTACTGCATAGCAGGGGCTGTGCCCTGTAAAGTCCTTTCAGCAGCTTTGCCCTTGGGGAGCTCCTTCAGCCGAAGGACGAGCTTGGAGTGTGGTGTGAGCACGGGTAGGTTGTGTGTCTGCCTGTGATGCGCTGTGCTGTGGTCAGGATTTCCCAACTCCACTTTCTCCTTCACTGAAGATGGATGGCCTGGGTTTTAAGTGGTGGCAGTGAAAGAGTGGATGGAGACAGCTGCTCTCTGTTGGATGGAACTAAACCAGGTCCTGCATCCCCTGAGGGCCTTGGTGCTAAGGCACATTTTCTCTTTGGTTCTGGCTCTCCTCTTTGAGGTGGGAGATCCATGCTGTCAGCTGTGTGCAAGAAGGTGAAGCTGTGCCAGCCTAGCTGCCTCCTGTACAAAACTGGTGTGAAAGGTGTCCTATAGGCTGCACTGTGTTTGCTGGCCTTAATTTTTAGTATGAGCTTGCACTTGAGCTGGAGATATTGCTGGCATCCTGCTGGAGAGCTGCTAGCTTCCTGGGCCTTCAGAGCCTGTTTACTCTTGGTGAGAGGATGATGAGAAGCAAGTCAAGCGAGCCAGCATATGCATCATCTTTTTCCCCATGGGGCTCGTGTGGAGGGCTGGATGGTGGCTGACCTGTGAGCTGCCTTCCCAGCAGCAGAGAGGTGGGTGGAAAGGTCTTCTTTGGAACTTGTTTTTGTGTTTTGGTGCTGGCTGTTGAGGGAGGCGCAGTGAGTCAGCCTTGCCCTTTGGCAGCTGCCTGCTAGCCAGCTCTCTAGCCCTGCTCTCTCAAGCCAGGCAATTTTCTAAGAACTGAGTGGGAGGAGAAAGCTCTTTTGGCTGGAGAAAGTAAGATGGCAGTAACAGCTTGGTGCATGGCTGTGTGCCAGTGAGAGTTCTGGGGTTCTGTACTCCCAGTGTCCCTGTGCCCAAAGGCATGGGCTGCTCTGCTTTTGCAAAGATGATCGCATAAACTTACTCCTGGGTTTCCTCCTGAAGCCTCGGAGACCTGGAGCAATTCTCTTGTACCAAACCCACTGTGGTTTTTTTGAACCCTTAAGCCAAAGGGTGACCCCATCTGCTTTGGAACTCCTTTGTTTCACTGGGCTATAAGATGTGTGATGTGAGTAGAGGTGTAATTTTTTCCAGTGGGCAAAACTGAGGCTTGGGATCAGGTGTCAATACAGGATTGCTTGTGAAGCACTGTGCTTTGTGCATGAAAAGATTCCAGGGGAGTGGCTCTGCAGCTTTGCTCTAGATTTTTCCTTTCAGCTTGAGAAACATGTTCGTGTGTTGTTGGTTGGCTCAGTCTCCAGCAAGAGACTCTGTGAACAAGGAGGACGAGTTTAGGCAGAGAAGGGCTGTGTTTGGTTCCCCAGGTTGAATTGATGCCAGGAACCGTGGGGGCAGCGTCAGATTTGTGCTGTGCTCAGGACTGCAGGATGTGCTGGTTCACCTGGGATTTGAGCTGTTACCAGGCAGGGAATCGAGCCGGCACCACATCATGGTAGCAGTGTTCTCTCTGCCAGGGGTTTGGGCAGAGGGCTCTTCTCTGCTTTCCTGTGAGTCTTGCCCTTCATGATGCTGGTGATGTGCAGTTACCTTCAGCTCTTAGTTGAGCTGGGTCTTGGACATTTGAAATGGGGGAGTGAGATGTGACTGCTGTTGTATCTGGGTGCCCAGAACTGGCTGTGAGCCCTGGTGTAGAATACCCAGCAAGCTGTAGGCTCAGGGAAGTGATAAAATTGGATTTCTAGAGGTCTGAGGTACCTCATGGTGTCTGTAGGCTCATAACTTTGTTTTTCTTCTTGGATCTCTCCCCCACCTCTAGGTCTCCAAGGCAGTCATACGAAGAAGAGGACAGTGGTGTGAGGGAAGCTGAAGTCAAAATGGAGCAGATCCAGCTGGATCAGGAAAGTCCGGAGGAGAATATGGTTATCAGAGAGGAAGAGAGGCTGTGTCAGGAGGAAGAAGAGGCCCAAGAGCAGGAGGAAGGGGATCAAGCTGAGCAAGAGGTGGGATCTGGAGGAGCTTGACCCCCTTCTTTCGAGAGGACTGGTGGGAGAGCTGATGCTGGGGGCTGCTCTCTCATGTCTTAGCTCATCATTGCTTCTGGAAGTTGAGCCCACATAGACATTAGATGTGTTGTCATGGCATAACCTGGGGCTGGTGCTGCTCTTGCCTGTGTGCTGGTCCTTCTTGTGGTCGCTTCAGGCAGCCTCTGCCCTTTTGTGAGGGTGGTGTGTTTGCTCACAGAGTTTGTGGTGGCTTTGCCATGTCCCTGTCATACCGAGGAGGAAAGTGTTAATTCTCCTGTGGCTTTGTGAGCAGTGAATAGCTTTACAGGAGAACTCAAATCTAAATTACACTGCTTGTTTTTCTCTCCTCAGCCTTTATCACACCTTTGGAGCACTTTGTCTTGATAGATCTCTTAGCCTTATATTGCTCCCAGCTGAGGTTTTTTTCTTTTTTTGTTCTGATAATTCCTGGTTAAGGGGAGAGAGACAAAGCTTTAACTCAAGTGGTGTGCAGGTTACGGGGCTGAACTTCAAATATCATTTGTTGTAAATGGATTTTGACTGTCTGGGCCTGGTAAGATTTTCGCATTTAAACTGCGTGTTACCCTTTCTCAACCCTTTATTCTAAAGGCATCTTCTCTCTCTCACCTTTTGGCCTCTAAATGAGAAATCAATGTTTTCCTATCTCAATTGTGGTAAGAGATCTTTGTAACTGATGCAAGGACCTCTTTTCATACCATTTGGGAATCTTGAACCTTCAGAATTTCTCATTTCTGCCCTCCCTTCCAAATGACAGATGAGCTTCTTCTGGAATGTTTCCAAATTAGATAATGTTAACTCAAAGTTTCTGTGCTTTTTGTGTTTATTTAGTGTAAAGCAGGAAGCCTGGGAGACGGGAAAAATCACTGTTGTTGCATAATAAGCAATTTGACCAACTCACTTCCTGGCTTGTTCTTTTTCTGCACTCAGGAAAAGAAGAGAAGGAGAAATGATGGAGAGAAAGAAGAAGAAACACCAGAGAAGCGCCAGAAGGCCCCAAGCGTTGCCAGCCTGGAAGAGGAGGAGCTGTACCCTGACCACACCGCAGTGTGCTCCACAAAGGTTTGTGTTCCTGGGGCCCTTCTGGGTGCATGGCGACTGTCACAACACCCTACTAATGATGAGAAGAGATTATCCAGGGTTTACAGCAATGTGGGGTGTGAGTCCTGTTATCCCTCCTGCTACAAGCTGAGACAAACCACTTGAGCAATTTGCCCTGTCTTTCATGGCTGTCAATCTCCTCTCCTCCTACTTTGCCTGCTTGAGCTGTTGGAGCCTGTAGCAATCACTCTAAAAGTCTAAAGTTCACTGAGGACTCCAGGGAGTATTTTAATACTGAGGTACCTGTGCTTTCAACTTGTGAATTTTGTTAAAGACTGCACAAGGGCTTAATCTTAGTGAAATTTCCCTTCCAAAGGAAAAAAAATCCCCAATAACTGAAACAGTGGTATTTCCCTCTCTTACTTAGAATAAAATGTATGACTTCAGTTGTTTAAACAAATGGGGATTCCTGATCTCTGAAGCCTTGTGTCCTTCCCAGTCACGTCTGTCTGCATTGATGCTCTTGTGAAACTTCCATTACTAACACCACCTGAATTGCACCTTGTGACTTGTGTTGCATTCACTACAAATCCTCAGTTCTGTGCCTATGCTTTCGAATACAATAGATACAGATAAGTGATTGTGTACTGAATGGGGTTTTTTGTGTCTTTGTAAGCCCTAACCTTTTTGATTGTAGCAGCAAGGAAAATGGTGAGGAATCTGTGTAGCCTGCTAATCTGCTATTAGTACTATCTTTGCTTTTTTTTTTACATTTAGTTTTGTGCTATTTGCTGCTTACTCAGTATTTCCTGACTGGGGATGATTGGATGAGTACTTCCTTTTGCATCAGTAAATAGGTGGCAAGAGGAAGGTTTCATCATCTACAGCCATCAGATTCTTGCTCTTAATGGAGATTCCTTTTTATAGTCAAATTAAAAGAGGGAAGACAGGGTGGGTTTGGATGCAGGCTCTGTGCTAATGCCAGGTTTGAAAAGTGTGGTGGGGGTAGCCAGAGCATATTCCTGAAGTGGGACTGGTGGGAAAATGTGGAAAACGCTTTCAGCAACTTTTACGTGCTGAAACTTCTGTCTTTACCACCCCAAAACACACATAGCTTCTTGACCTCAGCTTAGCTGCTGCTGCTAGAATTAGCCCAGGGAAAGGGTTAGAAATACATTCTCCGTTTTATAACGGTGATGTCAGAGCTCACCCGCACGCTAAGCTGGATGTAAAGCTGTTCAGGAAAAATCTGAGCTTGGAATCTTTCCAAAGGGAGGATGATCTTTACACCCCAGCCAGCAGGACTCTGGGAACATTGAGAACTAAACACGCTGGCCACCGAGAAGGTGTTTTGGCACAGGAAGCTCAGCAGAAGTGGAAAGATGAAAGCCACTGCAGTTGGTGGTGTGTTCCCTTGCCAGGTGTGGCTGCTGGAGGCCAGGTTCACATATGGGGCAGGAGGGTGATGGGGTTCAGAGGGCCAGTGTGGCCTGAGGGCTGAAATAGGGGTGCGTGGAGGC
>VYZQ01058559.1:272107-292394 GCA_013400655.1 Mystacornis crossleyi | reverse complement strand
GCTCCTTTTTACTTGGTTGCTGCTCCTTGACTCTGTGGGAGCTGGTGTTCAGAAAGCCTCCCCTTTGGCTTCAAGGTGATTTTTCTCTCTGTATGCTTGTTTTTGGGGGCATGAAAGAGTCATGAGGTTTAGCAACATTTCAGCTTTCCCTTCCTGCAGTGGTTGTGAAGTGTTTGCTTGCCTTCCTGTCTTGGCCAAAGAGTTATTGCATAGGAGCCTCTGGTGCAAAACTCTTTCCTGATGGCTTGACATCAAGAACTGCCTTGCAGGTGGCTCCATGTGCTGATTTGCCCTGTCTGTGTGCTTCTCTGGCGTGGATAAGTTGACCTAACTCATGCCTGTGCTGCTCCCATGCTTGGCTTCTGTTCTGCAGATGTGGCCTCTAGTTTTCCCCCTTGTCTTTCTGTACTTGCCATATCCCCTTTTGTGTCTGGCTAGGAAACCAAGGGTCTGAGAGAGACCTTCTCCTTCAGCAGAGGGAGTAGAGAAAATGCTCTTGGTTGGTGTTTCAGCTGTCAGTCAGTTTACACATTGTTGGTTTGCCCCTGAAACTGGTTGGGATTCTCTTCCCCTGCTTAGAAAGAAGGAGGAAAGGGAATGCTCACTGTCTCTCTGATCAGTAGGGGAACATGGGGGCTGAGTGAGGCATTTCTAACCAAAATATGGATGAGGGGTCAGGGCCAAGAAATGCTCAGCTAAGGTGGCCTGCATCCATCTGAGGTCCATGGACAAAAGTTATATCTTTGTCTTCTTTCTCCCCCATTCAGATCACGGACAGAACCGAGTCACTGAACCGCTCAATACAGAAAAGGTATTTATTTCTAGGGTTTCTCTTTATTTCCAGGGTTGGCCTCAGGGTAAAGCCAGTCACTTGCTGCAAATGGAGATTGTCAGCAGGTCCTGCTATGGGAAAAGGCAGGAGTGACAGGCTGCCTGTGGTGGTCCTTCTCCACACCATCAGAGGATGCCTGTGGCCCTCAAAGTCCTCCCTTTTGCCTGAGGCACCGGGGGAACACCTTAATCCTCCTCTCTGTTCTGCAGTAACAGCATAAAGAAGAGTCAGCCTCCTCTCCCTGTGTCCAAGATTGATGACAGGCTGGAGCAGTACACACAGGCTATTGAGGTGGGTTGCTGTGTTGTCTCTGCCCCCACCCTCCAAGGAGCCCTCTGCTGGTGTTGCTCTCCCACCACGCCTCTTAGCCTTCCCATCTGTGAGATGACAACTAAATTGTCTTCCCTTGGGTGGGAGCACTCCTTGCTCCTGTCTGTATCTTCCTTCGCAGCATAAAGTAGGTTTCTTTAGCAAGCTGTCCCATGCTTGTTTTTTCATGTTCTCTGCTTAAAAAGTGGGAGTATCTGACAAGAACTAGTAGGACTCTACAAGTCTCCTTTTACAACCCCTTATCTCCAAGGTCCTTCCAATTACAGGGGTTAAAAAATAATCAAGAGACACATTCTGATGGCAAAATGTCTCCATTTACTTTCCAGACCTCCACAAAGGCTCCAAAACCTGTCCGGCAGCCCTCTCTTGACCTTCCCACCACGAGCATGATGGTGGCCAGCACAAAAAGCCTCTGGGAGACTGGGGAGGTTACAGCTCAATCTGCCGTGAAGCCCTCGGCCTGTAAGGTACGGCCCTTGGAGGACTTGCCTTGCTTGTGCCGGAGGCAGGGGTTGGCGCCTGGGCACTGTGTGCATTGTCCTTGTTTATCCTGCTGGTGCATCTTGTTTGTGGAGCCCACAAGCACCAAAGGTGTTGATATTAGAGGTCTTCCTTCATGTCTTAAGGCTTTTTACCTTGGAGATTCAGTTTTTCTGTCAGGGTTCCCAGTTGTTCCTTGGTGGTACCTTTAGGAAAAGCTCTGTGATGCTGGTTGAGGCTCTGATTTGAAATGGGAATAAGATCAGCTGGTGGGGAAAATGCACGTGTCTCCTACAGGGGCTTGGGCCGATCTCCAGTTGTCAAGCATGAAGCTGCATCTAATACCAAGGTGATAAATCTTATAAACTTGAAAAATGCAGGGAGTACTACGTATTGCTCTCAGTGATTTCACTTTCTGGTTGTTGTGGGTGAGGCTGGTTCGGTAACACATTGGCTGCAAATCTGTGTTTATGAGAGCAGAATTCTTTGCAGTAGAGAAGCCCTGATGTTTACATGTCCTAAATAGTTAATGAACTTAAGAAAATAAACGTCTTGGAGCTAGTTCAGGCTCTTGTGGAAGAGTGATAAGAAAACATAGGATATACTGGGAACGAGAAGACGTTTTCACAGTCATGGATTTTAGCTGCAGCTGTTATAGGTCAGATGATGTGATATTATAAACAAAAAAAAAGGAGGTCAGATGTGTGGTGGGTTGGAAATGGATGCAAACAAAGACACGTTCAGCAGTATTAGCAGTGAAGGGTAATGAGAACATCATTTTCTCAGGATATCGTGGCCGGAGACATCGTGAGTAAAAGAAGCCTTTGGGAGCAGAAGGGCAGTCCCAAACCTGAAAGCAGTATCAAGGTGAGGTGGTGTCTGTGAGTATGAGAGCACTTGCTCTGCTGAGAAAGAGCTGTTGGCTGGGTTGGACCTATTGAGAAGATGATGTTCTTTAGGGACAAGGGCTGCCTGTATCTATCAATGCAATTGCATACTTAAGAGCTCTTCCTAACAGTGAACTGTTATTGGTTCAGCTCTAGTGAAAATGGGGGCAAAAATGCTTTTATATCCAGTAATTCTGAAAGGTCTCTTGAATAGCATATTGTTGTCAGCCCAAGGGCTGGGAGTCCCAGCCTTGTAGGCTCAAATGGAACTGCAAATTTGAGTAATTTTGCTGTTGTTATGGTTTTTAGCACTGAGAGTAAACAAAACATACAAAACATGCAAAACTAAGTGGAACTGAACCTAAGACAGTATCACTTGCAGATGGATCTGGGGTTTTGTGGGAATGTTTGCGGAAATGTCTTCTAAAATGCAGCAAGCAGCTACTGCTCAAACTGTCTAGGCTGGAGAAGGAAGATCAAAGTATCTTGTCAGTTCCTGTGCTGAAACTGCCAGTATCTGGTAAATCACTGAGTCTCTTGCCATGGATGAAAGCAACCCTGGCTTGGGGGTCTGGGCTCTTAGATGAGCCCTCCCTCACAATGCCTGCATTGCATCTTCTTTCCTATTGCATATCCTGTTCTTGTTGTGTTACCTTGTGCTTATAGAAAGTGGTGATGGATCTGTGCAGAGAGTTTGTGTGAAGGGGGCAAGAAGGGAATACAGAGGATAGGCTGTCTCCAACCCCTCTGGAATTAAATGCCAACTGTATCATGTGCCCCATTGGCTGCAGGTTTTTGATTTTTGACTGCCTATTTAACAGAGAAAAATGCTGACTTTGGCTCTCCCTTTCTCTCCTGTTCAGTCCACTCCTTCTGGCAAAAAGTATAAATTTGTTGCAACGGGCCATGGCCAGTACAAGAAGGTGTTGATAGATGATGCTGCAGAGCAATAGTATGTCTGGAGAACTCATTAACCAGGTAGGTGGGATATGACACTGTGCACCGTGTATCAAACTCCTAGGCTGTTCTGGCAGGATGCTGGGGCTACTTCTGCCAGCAGCACTTTGGGTGGGTGAGTTGGAAGGTGCTGTATGGGAACAGCTGGAGCCTTGCTTCTGGGCCTGACTGTCTGGACTGGAATGGCGTGGGTACACAGCAGGGGTTTGTTTTGGTCTCTGCCTTTCTGATGCTGCTGGGAAGCTGGATGCCTCAGTTTAATCTGCAGGGCAAGTCCCTTAGCTGCTGCTGTTTGGGTGAAGATGTGTTCGCCTTTGCTAGTTCAAAGGAACAGTCTCTTCTGCTGTCTTTCCTTATGCTCTCTTAAGCTGCAAGGAGTCTGAAATTCAAATGTTTCTGGGGTCTAATTCCCAGATTTACTGAATTAATCAGGAAGAAAACTTCTAATGACTTCAGTAACCTCTTGGAACCAGTCTATAATAAGGTTGTAGGAGGAAGGATGTGAACATCTGCTGTGTTGGGTAGACCAACAGAGCAGAAAGGACTGTTCTCTGATGTGCAGCAAGGGGAAGGCAGAGCTGGGTTGCTCTCTCTGTGCTCTCTTGAAATGGTGTTTGGATCTCATGCTCCTGTTGTGTTTATGCTCACAGATATCCTGGTGTTATCTTGAGTGGATGATAGTAGAGGGTTGTGGCAATAAGGAGGAATGGCATAGAGGGAGGTGATAACTGGTTGGATCCAACTGGGCAGCATCTGGCACAATGAATGGAGAGGAAGTTGAGGGTGAAAACAAGCTCATTCTCTTTTTTCCTACTATAAAAAAGAAGCTTTATTTCATTGCCAAAGTTAAAATAGCTCTGCCTGCTACAAAACACCTTTTGTTTCTGAATTCTTCTGGGGCCTGTGTTTCTTCTTCCCCCCCTCCCCCCCCAAGAAGCTGGCTTCTGAGCGTTGCATATTGTTTTGTTTGTTTAGGCTTGTTTTTTCCTTTTGTAGTGCCCATTTAGAGGAGACGCCCTTTTCAATGCTGCTTTGAGATGGGCAGCAGTACAAGCCCAAGACTGCCCAAAGCTATGTTTTTAGCCCACAGAACTTGTGTCCTCAACTTGCTTCTCTGCCTATCACTTTGAGAAACTTATAATAAGGTCTCCCCTTTGATCAGTCTCCTCTTTTTCCTGAAGTCTGTTTCAGTGCACCAGGTGGGAGCCTACTGAGCTTCAGTTCTCTACAGCAAACAGGTTTTGTTAGGTTGTCAGCAGGTTTTTTTTGCCCTACCCGAGTTTCTCTAAGCAGCTCACATCAAAGTGCCTTTGGCTCTGGTCTTTGTCCAGCATCCTTTCTTGAAAGGCAGGCACTGCCATGGGATGTTCTCTAGCATCCACGCAGCACTCCAAGCAGCCACAGCACAACACTGTTGCTCTATGGGTTTGTTCACGTGGAAGTATTGGGATTTCTTTACTGTGAATAGCAAAATGGCTGTGATAGCTGAAGGAGCTTGGCTTGTTTCTGTTCTTAGGTTCTCAGCTGTCTGTTCTGTATGCTGTGAGCTCCCTGCTGCCCAGCTCCTCTTCACATCCTGAGCCACGTGCATCCTTTTTCCCTACTGCTGGATCATTGCCATGGCCTTTTTCCTCCCAAACTCTTCTGGCTCACCCCTGTCACTTGCTTTATACCACCTTATCAGTTTTCTAGTTGCTTAACACAGGTGTGGGTTTTTTTCCTCCTTCCCTCCCTTCCTGAGCTGCAGGACCTCACTGCAGGCTATGGAGCAAGGGTTTTTCTGTAAGTGTCGATTTGGGCTCTTAGCAACTGCCTGATGCTGTCTGGCATTGAAAAGTAACCAAACTCTGTGTCCAGTAGCATTCCCCTTCTGTGGCTCAGCACAGCAGCTCAGGCTGGAACACACTGCAATGACTTCCAGTGCACAGCCATTGGTGGAAATCTGTTGCCTACAGGGATATGTCCTCCCCTTTGTGATACTCTGATGTCAGGATCTGTCTCTGCAGGACTTGCCATGCTTGCTGTGTGCCTCTGCCCTTTGCTTTTGGGGTAAAAGGGCTAATCCATGCACCCAGACCTGCCTTCCTCTGTCTCCTTTCATCTGCTTGTGGGAATAGCTCTCCCCAGTGGCGTTTATCCATCCTTCTTCCGTGTGCAGTGGGGCTGGGTGTGGATGCAGGCTGGCTGGAAGCCTAGCAGATGCAAAACCTAAGCCTTAGGTGAGAGTTGCTGGTTTGCTCTGGGTGGTTGTCCTTGCTGCAGGACAAAAGCTGTTTTAAAGCACAAGTGCTTCTGAAACCACCTTCTCTGGCCAGATTCACATAGTCTCCCAAATGTAATCGACATTGGCTGTTCTGCTTCCTGCCTGTACTGTGGCTCTTGTGCATACAGGCCTTTGTGCAGGGCACCCGTCTGGCTGTGCTGCAGTAAGGTGCCATTTATCACTCTGTGGTGAGGTTGTCTTTATCTGCATTACGAGTTTTACACTGCACTCTTTAAATTTTTATGTTTGGGCTGCTGCGCTGATCTTTCTCTGTAGCCTTCTCTTGCAGCAGTGTTAAATTATCCTGCAGAGGCTTACCTAGGATCCACTTGTGGTTACTGGCACATTTCCAACCTATTATCTTTTTCTTTGAAAACTGGGGGTTTGAAGAAATCCCCACTTTAGGGGGGATAACCCAATAATTGGGTTATTCTTCCTACTCATTTTTTTCCCTTTGAGTGGGGAAGGGGTTACAAAATAGAGATAAGACCGGCAAAGTGAAAACTTAAGTGAAGGTTTGTTAACTGAACTGCCCTTATAGCATCACTGCAAAATAGGAAAACTTAAAAAAAGGCAAAAGGGGCTCTTTGTTTTGTTTCTAAGTCTGTTTGCAGTTTGGCTTGAGGAAATGTTGGTCAGTTCCATATCCTCTGCACATGAAAAAGGAAACTCTGTACACAGCTCTTTATATTCTGTTTGGCCTAAACATAGCAATCCTGTATTAGCTGTATAGGAACACCCCAGCATGTGGCCGAGTCCCTTGTGAAACAGAAATAACCGATCTCCCAGCTTTCATGCTCACAGGCCTGCTGGCAGTGGAGTTGCAAAGGGTGACTGTAATACTGGAAAGCGCAGCTGTCCCTGTGGATGGACAGAGTTGGGGCTTTTCCTTTAAATACCCCCTTTTCAGGACATCATGCATAAGCAGGTATGCAATTGTCACGATGTTTGCCCTGAAAATGAGACTACTTGTGGTTAGCAGAAGCCCTTCAGGAACAAGCACCTTGTTAAATACAGAATTGGATACCCACATGCTAAAGCAGGCTCTTGCTGGTTACTGTGGAAACATTAACCCTCAGCTGTTGTGGAGAAAACGTGGTAAAATACATAACAGATTTTGATTACTGAAAAAAAATTATTCTTCTGTGCATTATTATTTAGTAGACTGGCCTATGAGGATGTCAAATGATGCCCATTTTTCTTTTTTTTAGGCAGAGGAACTGTTTTGTGAGAGCAGGATATCTTATGCTGTCTCTTGTCTATGCCTTGGGTGAAAGGTTGAGTTTCCATTTTGTTCTCAGCAAACGGGTGTGGATATGCTTTCAGTAGAGAAGATAAAGAAATTATATGTATCCTCTTTGAGTTTGGTTTCTAAGACTCCCTAGACATGTGAAGCAACCGAGATTCCTTCATCTCATCTGTAACTGCTGCTGTTTATAGGATCTATCTCTTAGATAAATGCAGCAAAAAACCCCAGATTCCATTATTCTCCTCTAAACTGGTCTTTCTTTCCATAGGCAACTTGTCGTTTTCACTGTGTGCCTCCCCTCCCTTCACCCTCTTACTGCATCCAGTGATTGTTGTTGACTCTTTAAAACAGGTTCACGTTTGTTTTCCTGTGACCTGTGGATGTGGTGTAGTTAGGTATTTAAGCTTTTAAACATATGGAGAGTAACTCTTAAACCTGCAGCATGGGGCTGCTGGCTCGGAGGGGTTTTATTTAATTTCCTTTTTCCTTACGCTTGGCTCCACTGGGCAGTAAACTTGGTCATAGGTGCCGTCTTGCTTGGTGCCCCGTAGGAACCTTGAGGCGTGGAGCTGCCTGGCTTCAGTTGACTGACCATCCTGATGCTGTTCTGTTAAAGCTCTTGGTGTGCTCCTCGCCCGCTTTGGGTCGGAAGCGGCTCACCTCAAACACAGTGCTGATCTTTGTCATGGGTTTGGCAGCCAGTTCCTTCAGTTTCCGGGCGTCAAAACGTGGCTTGTGTAGAAGGAGGGGTAAGCGGCGGGGAAGAAAGAAGCTTTCTTCCTTCTTTGGCTTCTTCTCTTCTGCTTGCTGCTTCCTCTCCTTGGCGAGTGTCATCTGGTATAAAATGGCATCCCACATTCTCATGGCTTTCGATTTAACGAGTGTGGAGTCTTGCTTGATCACTGCTTGAGCAGCGTCCTCTTTATCCTCTTCCTCCTGTCCCAGCTTTTCTGGCTTGGACTCTGGGAAGTTGGTTGCTTCTGGCTGCACCACCAAGTGCTTCCTGAGGCGATGCCAGCCACTGGCGCCGGCTCCAGGAGGTCTTGCTGCTTTTCCTGATGATGGTGCTGGCTCAGCCTTGGGAGGACAGCTGGTGCTGGGTAAGCTGGGGGTCAGCTGGGGTTCGGTGGTGTGTTCTGCCTTGGTGTCTGTGGAGGTGGACCCGGTACCATCTGCTTGTGCTGGAGTTCCTGGGTGTGCTTGCCTCCAGGGAGTGCTGGATGTTGATGGTTTTAGGATGTCTCCGTCTTCCTTGGGTAATTCAGGAGCTGTCCCTGATCCAGATATTTCGGTGTCACTTCCATGGATTGTGGGCTTATTGGTGTGGGCATCAGAGGTGCTGGGCTTCTCAGTAGGAACAGGCTTGGGAGCTTGATCAGGAGGCTCTGTCTCTGCAGCAGGAAGGAGGGGAGGTTCCAGCAAAGGGGGGGTGTCCTTGCTGTCTTTAAGGGAGGTGGGTGTCTGCTCTGGAGGTGGTTCAGAGCTGCTTGTTTGAGGTGCTGGGGAAGTAGGCCTTTTGTCTTTGTGGCTGACAGTTCCTTGGGTCTGGTTTGGTGTGGAAGTCTTAGCCCTGGGTGGCTTGACACTGTGGAAATAAGTGTTCACCTTGGTGACATGGGTAACATCTGGTGCCCTCTCTTTACTGGGCATACTGGAGGGAGGAGACTGGGGGAAAACAGATATTGAAGGGTCAGATGGAGAGGGAAGGTGTGAGCCCATGCCTTCAGGCTGCTGTGGAGTCTCAGGAGGTCCTGGCTTCTGTAGCAGGGGCATGGCTGAGGAGGTTGTGAGCTTGACGTGCTCAGCAATGCGCCGCTGCTCGGTGACCTTCAGTGTGAAAGGCTTCCCCCTTCGCATAGGGGAGGGGGCACGGTGGCTGATGGGCCTGATGGAGAGGTGGGTTGGCAGGGGGGCAGAGGGGGGTGCTGTGGTTTCAGGGGTCTCTGCTGGGCCAGCGCTTTCAGCACGCTCTTGGTCAGGGCTGGCTTCATTCACAGGCGAAAGGCTGGAGCGGAAGGGCTTGCCCTGCTCTGAGGTGAGGATGGCGTTCTTCCTGGCTGCCTTCTTCAGCAGCCGCTGCAGCCGCAGGTTGTCCTTCCCAGGCTTTGGTAAGGTGGGAGGGGGAGAAAGGGCGTGGTGGATGGGAACAGGCTGAGTGGAGGATGATACTGTTATCAGCATTGTCATTTCCTGCAAGAAAAGACCAAGTTTAGAGTTGGCGTGGGCTTAGCCCTGGGCAGGATTCTGAAATATTTATACACAAGTCCTCCTCTTCTTCTCTCTAAAAGCTGTGAGTATGGAGTCAATATTGAGGGAGAAGAGCATCAGTTTTGGTTTTGTTACTCTCCTGAGGTAACCTCAGCCAGTCTTTGAGGGTGGGTGTGGCAGGGCAAGAGATGTCCCGGGGGGAAGCTGTATTGCCAAACCTGGAGCCCTTCTGCTCCTGGCATTAGCACAGTGAGGGCTCCTGGGGACCCCAGACATTCGTGTCTTGGCAAGCCCTAATGGGATTTGGAAGAAAATGTCAAGGGGAAAAAAAGTGGGTTTAAAATTTTGAAGCTTTGAAACATCTCCAGAGGCAAAAAGCAGCAATGTTTAATGGCTTTCCAAATTTTGGTTATTAATACTCTGATACAATATTACACGCAACAGAACAGCCATAAACTACATGTGTCATTTGAATCAAAGTCAACACTGGCCTTGATTGATTTCAGCTGTCACGAAGACACCCCTGTGAAAAGCAGGGCTTCTCCAAAGCTCTGTTTATCAGTGAGGAAGTGCTTTGTCACAGCACTGTCTCTGGCTGGTCTTTTCTTGCTGCATGAAGCACAGGGACAACATTTTCCTCCAAGATAAAACCAAGTTTTCTCTCTCCCTTGGGAAGCTTTGCCACTGTCTTGCCTTTATCACTCATTCTTGAGTGAAGCAGAAATGGCTTGTGCTCTGGGTCGGATATTGTCTCCGATGGCAATGGCAGTCCTTTGGCCAGTACTGGGCTGCTCCCGCAGGGGTGCATGGCTGCTTTTCCTGCTCTTTGTTGCTAACTCATTACTGCCTCCTCTCTGGTGAGTGCTGGACAGCAGAGCTCAGTGACCGCTGGTCAGGTGAGCGCAGTGGAACTAAGGGTCTGTGTTGGGGATAGAAAGATTAAACTGGTCTGTTCTCTCCTTTCTCTTCCTGAGCAGGCTGGGGAGCACCAAGCAGCCTCTGACCTGCAGTGACTCTTTGGCAGTCCCGGGAAGGAAATCTGACTCTATCCTGGCTCTTGCTCAGCACAGAGTTGTTGAGTTTTGCTATGAAATGAGGCATAAGTCATTGAGCCCCTTAATCCCTGGTGCTGGATGCAACTGAGCATCCTGAAACAAGGAAGAGGAGGGCAGGGTGATGTCAGGCTTGCCCAGGGGGGCTGTTTATTTCGTGTGCTGTGTTCTGTTCCTGGTGGCTGCCAGCCTGCTCTGGTTAATGTGGGTGTGTAACATGATACCTACTGTGCGGGAAACTATTCTGAATAGAACTCCGGAAAGTGCAGAACAGCTATTTGTGCTTGAGTGCCCAGGGCTGGCTTTGGGCTTGCAGTGCTGGTGTCAGCACTGTGCTGGGAAGGTGATCCATGCCCTGCAAGCAGGTGGTGCATCTGCCAAAACTGGTTGGGGATGGGGGATGAAGGATGACTTTTATTTTTTAAAAGCAGTAGCAAATAAAAGCACTAAAGAGGTGGCATGTTGAGCTCAAAAGCTTCAAGGTCAGGCCCTCACCATGGTGGATGAGCTGCCCTGCAGAGCAGAGGGCAGGGTATAGGCAGTGTCGAGCAAGTGGTGCACTCAGTATGAGAAAGACATAGATCTGCTGGAGCAGGTTCTGAGGAGGACCACAAAAATGATCAGAGGGATGGAACACTTCTATGGGGACAGGCTTGAGAGAGTTAGGGTTGTTCATCCTGGAGAAGAGTAGGCTCTGGGGAGACTTTATTGTGGCCTTTTAATATGTAAAGGGAGCTTTTAATATATAAGAAAGATGGGGACAGGCATTTTAGTAGGGTGTGTTGCAATAGGACAAAGGGTAAAGCTTTTAAACTAAGAGGGTAAACTCAGACTTGATATAGAGAAGAAGTTTTTTTTATGATGAGGGTGGTGAAACACTGGAACAGGTTTCCCAGAGAGGTGGTGCATGCTCTATCCCTGGAAACATTCAAGGTCAGGCTGGATGGGGGTCTGGGCAGCCTGATTTAGTTGCAGATGTCCTTGCTCATTGCATGGGTGTTGGATTAGATGACCTTTAAAGGTCCCTTTCAACTAAAGGTCCCATTCAAGCTATTCTATCATTCTATGATTTACTTTAGCTCTAGGCATGAGAGACCTGCTGTTTCTGTGAGGGGGCTTGGAGGGGATTTGTGTCAGCTGGGGGTGACAACTGTTGGGCATTCCCAGTGTCTTATCAGCTTCATTCCTTAGGCACGAGGCCGTGATTAGGATTTGCATTGTTCCAAGAGCTACTCTTAGAGGCAAGTCTGCACTGTTCCAAGGCTGAGAGGCCGCCCATTCCTTTGTCATATACCTGCTTTCCTCCCTAACCTCATGGGTATTTTAGATTCTTCTGGGTCAGAGAGCCAAAATGTCTCAAGTTGGAGGGACATGTAGGTACTTTTGTGTGACACTACTCTGGCTCTGTTTGTGTAGGAATTGGTAATTGCTTGTGGGGTTTTTTGTGCCTTTTTTTGAAATCTGCTGAAGGGTGAGCAAATATATGCACCTGATGGTAGGATTTATTGTGGAACAGCTTAATCTGTTCCTGTTTAATGTGGTCCCATGGACAGCCTGTACTACAAGATGAGCTGTGGTCCAGCAGCACTGGTAAACCTGATTTATAAGGTTGACCTGCTTCAGGCTTGTGTTGGGAATACTAAAGAGGCTGGGCAGGGTACTTCCCAACTACTGATCAGCTCTTGGAGTGTTTTCCTTGTCCTATGGACTGCTGCACTCCAGAAAAACGCAGCTTCCCACATGAGGCAGAGAAGGATCTTGCCTGGGATTTGCTGCAAACTGCGAGATGCTGCTGAGGAGGGCATGGGGGCTCTCAGAGTGGAAACTTTAGTATGCGCACACCAGGAAAACCCCTCTACTCCCGAAGTCAGAGGATGCTTCATGCTGTATAACCTCAAGATTTGTTGTCTCTTACAGTAGTCTGTGCTCTTAAAATCACTCTTGCTGCTATCTCAGCATCCCATGTGACTTGAAACCTGCTGTGCTGTGGGTCTGGGAAATCTTTTGGGTGGTAACTTCCATGGCATGTGACTGTATCGGAATCTGTGTGCTTGACTAATGGAGCAGTGAGATGCTAAGAGACAGCAAAAGGAAATCAGCTGTTAATTTACTTGTCTTCCCTGCCATGCCTGGCTTTGTTTTGAGTCTCCTTCAGAGCTTTGCGTGCTCAGGAGAAATTCTGCAACAAGGAAGATTTGTCTTCCCCCTTGCCACCTAATGAAGCAAAAGTAAAGGGAGAGACAGACTTGCTTTATTGCCAGTGGAAAGGCTGGAGCTGAAAACCCGGGGACAATGGGAAGCACTGCCTGAGAAACTTGTGTGAGTTTGTGATAAGCTAGAAGGAACTGAACCTACAAGTCAGGAGGCTTTCAAAGGGTTAAGTTTGCCTGCTGCTGGTTGAGTTCCCATGGATGGATGGGCACTCACCTACTTGTGGACCCCAACTGTTCTCCTGACTTGGCTCCATTTGCAGTCAGCCCCAAATCAGGAATAGTGGGGAGAGTGTCAGCATGCAGGAGTCATTTATCAAGCGATGGAAAAGTCATTTGTGTGCTGGAGTCCCTTGGCTACACCAGCTGTCGTGCGTGGAGCAGATGGAGAGCTGCAGGAACCCAACACCGCTGCAGATGGTCCCAAACAGAGCTGGGGCTGCTGGGGCTGCGGGAGCACACTTTGCTTTAGTGGCTTTCTTGGGCTTGGGAGGAAGCCTGCTAATCTCCTTCTCAGGGTGGGAGACAGGATGGCAGGAGTGCAGCCATGACCTCTGCTGGGCGTGCAGCCCTCGGCATCTCCTCTGCCATGAGCATGGATGTTCCCAGCATGGCTCACTTATGCGGAAGGCTTATGGGTGGGCTGGTTCACAGGGCTTTGTGAAAATGGGTAGGAGAAACCCCCCTGTAATTGCTAGAGAAGATACAGCTTCTGTATAGCCCGGGGTATTGCTTGTGAGAGGCCAAATGGTATCCATAACCTTGTGTTTTCTTGTCTTGCAGCTGAGCTTGGTCCTGGCTCGATGCAACCATCCATGCCACTATTTCCTCTGCTCCACAGAAGATAATTGAAGGATGTTTCTCTTCTCCTGACTGCTGTCAGTCTGCTTTGGGTACAGCCTGACTCCTCTTGGGGTTTGAGCAGTACCCCACACTGCCTCCAGACGGATGAACGGAACTAGATCAGCTGGCAAAACTCATCCCTGTTTTAACTTCCTATGTGACTCTTTGGCTTTTTTTCTGTTTTTTCCATCTGTCTCTGCTATGGAGATGAGGCTGTATCTCTGTTCCCTCTCCTTAAGTGTTGGAAGAGAGGGATCTGCTGCCCTGCTGAGCAGGCAAGGCTTTTGTTATGTGATTAAGAATTTCTCCTTTTGTGGCCCTTGGTGGCTGGGTGGTGGCAGAGAGGGAGCTCAACAGAATTCTGGTAGAAGAATTGGTGTTTGAAAGCAGGGCAGTGGGGAGGTCCTGAGTGTGAGAAGACGGCAAGGAGAGTGGGATGAGAGTGTGAGGACCACTTGTCACTCTGTTGGTGCCAGCTCTGAGTAAAGTCTTCCCCTGTTTATGATGCAGCCTCTGTCCCTCTACATCATCTGCTTTGAGGGACTTCCATCTACTGGTCTCTGTGTGCATCAAATTGCATTCAACTTAGTCCAATTTCTTTTTTTTTCATTAGTTCCCAGGTCATCCTTTAATCACAGTTTTGTGCCCACGCTGAAATGTTCCTGCCACTTTTCTATCTCAGCAGGGCAATAGCAGCTTTGTTTCAAATAGCTGCTGCCTTCCTCTGCCTAAGATGGATTGGAGGTCTCCTTTCCCAGGTGAGGAGTGCTGACCACTGGTATTATCTCCCTTCTCTGGGAAAGTGATTTGCTTGTTCTCTAACCTGTGGGCTCAAGTGCCAGTGACTGAAACACTTCTAAAAGTCAGATGTGGTGGCACCTTGATAACTTGCCAGCTATGTTTCTGAAGCTGAGCAGGACATCTGGGGAATGCCTGCTGCTCTTATGCTGGAAGCTGTCTTGGTGAAATGGCATCCTCCTGAATTGTTTGTGGAGACCAAGGCTTGCTGTGAACTTGAGGAAACTGAGTCACTAAAGAGTGGCATTTCTGGCCTTGGGCCTGAGGTCTGCAAATCAGCTTCTAGGGTTGTTTCTGAACTCTCCCATGTCTTCATATTTCATGGTGTTAACATGTCCTCGATCCCCTCTTTAAAGTCTCATTCCTGCCTTCTTCCCATGTCAACATAATTTTGCAACTTATTTCTACCCTCCTGGAGGGAGGTCCGCTTGTTTCTCCTCCTGCATCAGTGTGCTTTCTGCTTAAAACTTTCTGCCTCCAGATTTTCTTCTTTTTTTTTTTGTAAGCATTTAATAAAATTTCAAGAAGATGTTGTAATGATGGCAACTCTGAGAATTTTGTTCATGTAGGAGGCTCTGCAGCAAAGCTGTTTTCCAAGACCTTGAAGCTCTCTGCTTGAATGTGAGGTGGAGGAGAAGGAGCATCAGTCTGAGTAACGAAAAGGAAAGGGGCTTTCTGTGTGTCTGTCCTGTTTAAATCCTTGTTATTTTGCTGCATTTTTCATTGGGGTTAATTGCCTCTAAAAGGGGAAGGAGTAGTGCTTGGGTGAGCAACGGAGCAGCCTGCAGACTTCCTGGGGAGTGATCAGCTCGGAGAAGCACAGAGCTTAGCTCCCCAGGTAGTAGACCTGAGCAACATCACCGGCTTCAACCAAAATCACTGGTGATGTCAGCTATAAAAAAAAAGGAAAAAAATTTCCTCTATATACTGCTAATCCAGCTTCAATAAGGTCAGTATAGCTGTCTGTCCCGGAACCCAGCACACTAATGAACTGATGGCTCTATCTGCCTTTTTATGGAAAACCTTTTTATGGGGGTGACCTTCCAAGTAATAGCACTCCTATGGTGTAGAGATGATGAAGAGTTTCTGCTTTCCTAACACTTTAGGAAAGGGTAGGTAAGGAAGGAGATAATTCCAATATAACTTCTTGCTCTTATCTTCTGATTGGTACCCTTGTTCTCTCCATCCTCTGCTTCAATTCTGGGACGTAGGAATTCAAGGAGTCCTGTGTTCTTCAAAGCACTGAGCATGGCCCCATTTTCCTCCCTTCAGCCCTTCCTGTGCTGTGCTGGGATTTTCAAGTGAGACCGGAGCAGTAGCAGTGTGGTGCACAGAGATGTTCTGGCTTGACGTGAAAACAGCACTACTTCACATGTGTGCAAACTGGTTGCACCAATTTTTCAGCACAGTTCTGTTGCTGGTTGGTGGAAATGATGGCTGAAAACTTCTCCAGTTATTATTCCTGTGCCCTGCTAGTTTGGAGAGGGCAGAGAAGTCCCCCAAAGTATGTTTGTGTGAGATTCCTTCTCTAAGGAGGGTTAATTTGCAGAGTATGTTTTCTCCACTTAAAGCCCACAGGGACCTAGATGTGGTTTCAATAAACAGCTGCTATAACTCAGCATCTGGTCACAGCAGAGAAGTGAGAAGGTTATGGGAGACCAGAGCTCTCTAGTGGTGGTCTGGAACCAGGGAAAGGACTGGCTTGAAGCAAATGTGTGCAGCTCTTTACGAGGTACTTACATCTGCCAGGGGAAATGTTTCCCCAGCTAAATTAGCTGTATGACGTGCTGTTTCTTCCCCCAAAGTAATATGGTGTGCATGTGGTGGTGGGAGCGGCAGTGGGATTACTAAAATGATGAAACCTCCCCAAAAAGAAAGAAAAGGGATGCTGCAGCCCAGATATGCTTGATATGTAACTTGGGCAGTGGTACGAGGGGATGGAGGCTTGTCTCTTCCCTCAGCAGGAAACTGTAGGGACTTGTGGCTGACTTTGTGAGTGAAGGAGAGCAGGCTGGTGCCGCTCTGCAGCTGTGACTGGTCTGGTGTTAGTCAGTAGCTGACTGCTTCCTATCTTTCCTCTGTTCATTTTTCACAGCACTGTGGTTTTTGCAGCACTGGCATCTCAGAGGCTTTTGCTATGAGACCTTAGTTCTGTCTTCTCCTGAGACTGCTGCATTTTGAGCATAGTAAGGATAACCTGTCACAGTGAGTCTTGCAGGATTAGGCTTACCCTCAAAGTCTGGTAGAGAGGAGTGCTGCTTTCCTAGTCCCTCTGTCTGCTGGCTGCCTGCTACCGCTGTGCTGCCATGCTTCCCCAAGTTACCATCCCCTTGGCAGGTTGGCAGTGCCCAAAAAGAGGGACTGGGAACCCCCGTGTGGGCTCTTAGTGCTCTGAACTGGAGGCATACCTTGAGGTATGCCTGTAGCTTCACTACAGTTTCTTCTTTACCCATCTTGCCTAGATTACTCAGAAAAGAAATATCATTTTGGCAGCATTGGCTCTGAAATAAAACTGTGGGGGCTCCAGTGATACTGAGATGTGCTGCTTGTCTTTCTGTGGCAGGCCTCAGGGCTGCTTTTTTCCCAGCAGGGTTTAACAGGTGATTCTACCTGAATGTATGCAAGATGGGATTGAAAAACGTGGTCCATGACTATTGCAATACCATATTCAAGCATTATTTAAACTTGGGGGAAACTTAAATAATGGAAAACTCAAGTCTCTGTTGAGTGTTATGTCTTTATGTAGCACTTGTTCTGCCTCGAGACTGGGGGCTGGACTTCATCTGGTTCTCTTCTCAGGTATAAAATAATTACAGGCTCATTTTTATGTCCATCTTAATGTATATATGTGCATGCTAATTAACAGATCTCTGCTCAACCCTTGCTCGCAGCTCTGCACTGGGCCTCCAGTGTGGTAATGGACACAAGAGTCTAGAGTTTCCAAATGACTTTGTTCCTTGAAATGTGTCTGCAGCTTCTGCTCTTTGAAGGAAAGGTCAGCCTTGGGGACACCTGAGCCTGAATGTCAGAGCTTTGCCTCCTGCCACCACCACCTTTGGGAAGGAAAATAAACAAGCTCAAAGAGCAGGGTGGCTATAAATACTGAGGTGGCAGCTGAGACGCTGCTGAGCAAGGTTCTGAGGTTGGCAAGGTGCTGGTAACTCCTTGCCAGCTCATGACACTTTCCCTGATGCTGTATTTTATATATATACACATATATAAACATATGTACACACACATATATCTATATATCTGTATATAAGCAGGTTACAAGAAAAAAACTAATTTCACATTGACAAAAGTGCAGTTGGAGCTAGGATTTACTCCAGAAATGGACCCATTGCAAGGATCCTGATGACAAGACAGAGACCGGTGATTTCCCTGGGATTTTGCATTGAGTCACCTGAGGGTTTTGGTTGCAGTGGAATGATTAGATTTAGATCAGAAATTTTCAGAAAGGTGTTTCATCTCTTCCTCAGAAATAGTGGCTTAGCAATGCTAAAGGCAGGCATTAAATAAATAGCAAAAAGTTTCATGGACTTGGGACTTGTGAGTATGATGGGAAGAATTGGGAAAGGTTGAGGAAAAGTAAGGGGAGGATGTCGTTGGTGTTTATGCAAGTTAGCACTGTAAGGCATCAGAGCAGTAAATTGCAAGTGTAATTATTCAGTCAGAGGTCCTTGGTTGGGTAGGTGGGTCTCCCCCAAGGAAGTGACTGTGAGTGGTTGCTGTGAGCACCTTGGCTGGTCTCCTGCCTTGCTCACCTCCTCTGGGGACACAAGACAGCAGCTCCAGGCATTGGTCCTGACTCCCATCTGCTGCTCAGTCATCATCCTTGCTGTCAACCTGTCTCAGTCATTTAGGTGTTAATAGCCTGAGGATGAGACCCAGCCCATGTCTTGAATGGCCAAACCTGAGCCCTTATCTTTGGAGAGACATCTAGCCTAGATCTGGGGTGTCCTGGGCAGGATCTCCTGAATCCCACAGGGGATTGTGCCTTGGCTGTCTAAAGCAAATGCAGCAAGGACATGTCCCAGAGCAAACAAATGAGTGATGGAGGAACAGTCTACCACAAAAATCAGAAATCAATAATAACTAAAAAAACCAAAAAGAAGTGCATTACTTACTGATGTGGAATTTGTTTCCATCTGAAATCATTTGCATGTTGGGTGCATCCTGTTACTTAGTCTGGTTTACAAAATTGCCAGGTGATTGTTGCTTTGAGATCATGGCAGGTGCTGGTTTCTTGTGACTTCTAGAGCCCTGTAGGTAAGTTCAAAACATCAGATGGAAAAGTGTTTACGGTAGCCACTAACTACAGGAGGTTTCTCAAATATAAATAAAGGGATTTTTTAAAAGCATGAAAAGTTCCACGACCTAAAATTAGCGTGAAGAGGGGCTATCGAGTAACATTGTTGCGTGCTCCCAACTTTGGCCCTGCAAAGTTCGGCATCTCAAGTACTGGGGAGGTGAAGGGCAGAGGATGGTGATGTTGCCAGGACAGCTATTCTAGCAGAGCAGCTCCAGGCGATGAAACCAGCTGGAGGCTTTTCAAGTTGGCTGGTAAGATTTACTGTTTTGCAAAAGTCAGGGTTACAAAACGCAAATTTGGAGCTGTGCTTTGATTATTACCTTCCCGAGAGAGGAAGAGAGAAAACTCTGGCTCTCTCTTGTTCCTGGCGAGGGACATGCTATGTGCAGAGGATGCAAGGGTAGAAAATGCTGCACTGGGAGCAGAGGAGTTTGGAGTTGATTAGTTTGGCGAATTCTAGTTGAGGGATTTATGTGCAGTTTGACTCAGAGATCTCAGCTACGACTGCTCAAGTGAGCTGGTAAGGATGGCACCAATGCCTGCCTTTGTCCTGGGCAACATGTGAGCTACTCTGACACCGTGCAGGTGTTTACTGCCTCGGGGCATTTCATCCCTTTTTCCTTCTGACTTCCCGGGTTCTGCTTTTTCACAGCCTTTCAGGAGCCTTTAAGTGTGAATGCCATGGCAGCTGGGGGGTTAAACATGCTGCCAGGAAGATGGGGGCACATGAGAGCACTTTCCTGGAGGTCTACAAAGCAGCTTTACGCCCGGGTTAAGCTTGGCCCGTTTCATATGGCTTTGGAGATGCTGGTGAGCCATGCCACAAAGCCAGCTCTGAAGGCAAGTTCTTTCTGCCTCTCCCTGCCAAACCTTTTTGCTCCTTGACTCCTCTCTAACCTGACCTGGAGTTACTCTGTCATGGATCAAGGCAGCAAAGCTCTCTCTGCATCCGTCAGGGATCTGGTCCTCCTGATGAGGCTGGTTCTTGTGGGAAGGGAGCTATGTGCGGGTGTTTTGGGGTGGGTGTCAGAGGTGAGCTCTCCACTTGCTTTCTTCCCCTCTGCCTGCCTGATGACTGGTGAGGTCCTGCCTGGCTCTGCAGGACATTCTGCTCCTTACTGCAGTGCAGATCTCTGGAAGGATTTGGGGTAGGTGCTCGATCCTTCATACAAATACCCTACCGCAATTAATTCCTCTTTGACTGACAACTTCAATGTCTCAAAACTGCTCTTGTCTCTTAGGGGTGCTAATGACTTTGTGCGTCCCCAACACTGAAGATGTTGCTGGAAAATAAAGCCCCCAGACCGTAACAACCAGAGGCAATCCAACTGGAAACTTAGGAAAAGAAACCCCACATTATGAATAAGAATACTTCAACAGATTTTAGAAATGCCCAAGGACACGTTGTACCCTGCTCTGTCACCACCAAAACCACCCCAGCCTAACGCACGTATTTGCAGCATGCACTGTGTGAACGATGCGAAGGGCTGGCTTGTGTTTGCACACGCTGAAGTAGGGAGTGTTCAGATCCCTTCCTATTTCTTACCAAAGATGTAGAGTTTCTGCTCTTACAGGCTAAGAGGGGATAAGACAGGCAGATATTTCTACCAACTAAGCTTTACAAAAGGAGTGACACAGCAGAGACATCCATGGCAGTGCTGGTTGACNTATATATATTTATAGTCTGTCCTTTCTCTGAATGTACTTACTTAGCCACTATCTGATCTGCCTTTTTATTGACAGCTACTTCAATTAACTTTGGAAGAGTATTCAGTGAACATAGGGCATCTACTCTAACCTTGAACTGCTGATTAAACCCCCCCTGCAGAATCCCTTTCTCTGGGGTGGGATAAAGAGAAGAAAGGG
>VYZQ01058559.1:259067-271012 GCA_013400655.1 Mystacornis crossleyi | reverse complement strand
GGGCATCTCCTCTAACCTTGAACTGCTGATTAAGCCCCCCCTGCAGAATCCCTTTCTCTGGGGTGGGATAAAGAGAAGAAAGGGCGCAGGAGAACTGTGTAAAAATTTACTTCGCCTTCTTAAATGGCTTTTGTGATTCCCATTTTCCCTCTGCCCTGAATCATGGTAAAAGGTTTATAACTGAATGTCACAAAACAGAAAAATACATCCCCACTCTTTCCCAGTCAGCTTAATACATTTTTCTGGATACCTTCAATTATTTCAAGGCTGATATCTGTAGAAGCAGACAAACATGCCAAAACCAAAGTTATCTGTATCATGCAAAAGAGTAAAAAATGTTGTTTTGAAAGCATTCAGAGAGGAAGGGGTATAAAGAATCATTCAGACTGTGAACTCAAGTAAAACACATTTTCTTCATAACTAAATTCACTTTGGATAACTTGACCATTTTTGAATGACAGAAGGTGTCAGTGAAATGTCCTCTGTAGCTCTACCATGAAGGTGTAAGTGCAGAGTCGTGGGCAAGTCTGGGTGAGGAAGGGCCTCAGGAGGTCCTCTTGCCCAACTTGTGGGCCAAAGCAAAGTCTGCTTGGAAGTAGATCCATTTGTTCGGTGTTGGAAAGTGATGGGTGGATAAGGATAGGTATTGCTTTATCTCAGAAATTGGATCTCTCCTGGGCTGTGAAAGAGTACCAGTTTTATGGGAAGGATGCAGCTGATTTTATTTACAAACTCTGTAGTCTTTACTGAACATATAGGATTTCAGACTTCCAGGGCTGTAGAGGTTTTCAGATAAACTTTTCCAGTGCTTTTTCAGCTTGCTGGCTGAGTATGAACCAGCCATGGGGGCAATGATCCATGAAAATGCTGCCTGCTGACTGGTGTGCAATGAGCACAGGGAAAGGATATTTAAAAAAAAAACCAAACCCAAACGAAACACACACACACGCGCCTTTGACCAAAGTGCCCACCTTTATGCAGTTTGTAAAGTTACCAGGGCTAATGTGTGTGCACATTGTGTGAAAGCATCTCCCCTGAGTGCACCGGCTGCTGCAACAGGTCAACCAAAAGCCAGAAAAGGTGAGAAGAGCTGATTACAGCTTCCCTGCAAGTGGCCCAGCAACACAATAAACTCCTGTGGCCCATCTCAAAGAGCCGGTCTGGATGTTCCTACCTACCAGGAAGAAATTCCTCTTTGACACCTATGGAAACTTGTTTAGATCTCTGCCCCAGCCTCTATTTCCTGTTCAAGCAGGGACACTGGTTTGCTGTATGCTCTCCCAGGTGGAGATGCTGTCACAGTAAAAGCATGCCAGGCTCTGGCCTGAGGTCAGCAGGCAGAGGGACTCTGTGGTTTGAGACCCTGGTTCATGTCTGTGACCTCCACCTGTGCTCTTTGGCCTTGGTGCTGTCTCCTGGCAGCTGGTGGGAGAGAGGGGCTTTCCCACAGCTGGTGATTGCTGCACCCTCACCTAATGAAATTGGGTGGCTTTTGGTAGCTGTGCATGCACAGCTGGGATCATCTCCCCCTCCTCTGGTCTCTGTGATCTGTGGGGAGCGTGGGGCACTTGGTGGTGGTTTGCTCACTCTCTAGGCTGGCATGGCTGCGCTGTGGCAGCTCAAAGGAGAGCCCAGTAACCTTGCTGCTTGTGCAGAGAGAAGAGATGATGTCAAGACAGCACAAAATATATATCCTAGAGCAGGAGAGTCTACAGTAACAAGAGACAAAGCTGATGAGGAAAATGTCGCAGGCTGTGAATGAAACTGCTGCCTGATTGAATCGAGAGATGAAATAAGGGCTTGACAGAGAATGTGTGAAAAGCACGGTGTATGCAGCTAAGGCATGAAACAAATGTTGGAGAGGCCTATAGTTATGTGCTGAAGTGGATCGAGAGACCCACAAAGGGAAGAAAGGACAAACATAAATTGGGCTGTGGGGAATGAGCCTTGGTTGTGAACCAGGTGACAGCAGAGCAAATGTAAAATGTGTGCATCAGACAAGCCCTCTTTACCGAGGGATGGCAGAAGGTACCCTCAGTCCCATGGGATGAGGGATCCAGACCATGCTGGGACTGGAAATAAGGTGCATGACATCGGCATGAGTGCTCTGACACACACAGCCCGCAGGATGCACAGATGTCCTTTGGGACAGCACTAAGCAGAAAGGCCGTGCTCCCAGGGTGTGGTGATGGGGAAGACAGAGCATGGACATGATGCATGATCTAAAGGTGGATGTTCTCTGGAGCGCTTGTCTGACATGTGCAGGAACTGAGAGGATACTGCAGGCAGCAATGTTGGCTTTCTACTTGAAAATGGAGCTGCAGCAGAGAAGTCTGATTACCTGTCCCTCCCATCGCTTGTACCAACCTCACGTTTGTCAAGATGCTTAGAGTGAAATCTGAGTGATGTGAGCACTCCCCTGCCAGTGTGCACAAGCAGCCCCACTCTGGTGGAGGCTGTGCAACCCTGCAAGATGCTCACGCTGCTCCTGCCACAGGGCTGGCAGCACATGGGCCCATGGGAGTGTTTAGGCCCACATCTGCTGGGAAGCACCCTGCTGTAAGCCCAGGCTTTGGATGCACTTGCACGCACACACACTTCCTTTTGATCTGATTGATCCGCCCCTTGGCGTGACAGGCCTGAGTTGTGACGCCCCATGGGCAGCAGGGACAGGCTATAGCTGGCAGGCGGGCACAGGAGCCGATGAATGCCACTGCCAAACTGGGCCCCCCACAAACATGAAAGGAGAAACAGCTCCTCTCCTCCCATGCATCCCCACTCTGCTGCTGGTTTGGGCGAATGTGGTATTTCTTGGAGGCGTGCCCAGCTGGTGGAGGATAACAAAAATGGTTCCGAAAAGCACAGCATGAAAGCCGGTTTGCTGTGTTAGTGCTTTGGGCAGAGCCGCAGTGGGGAGTGGAGGTGATGATACCAGGTCTGGCCATGTGTTCCCATGCAGCTGCTGCTCTCCTCAGCAGCACGGGCTGCCCACCCATCTCCCCCACCCGGCAAACTCCCGCATGAAGCCAGGGTGCTGAGGATGGATGCCCTGTCCCCCTCCCCACGGCAAGTAACAAAAGCATTGGCTGGAGGTGGGTTGCAGGAGGGAGGCGAGGGGATAAGCTGCCGGACAGCTGGAAAAGGCAGGCTGGAAAGGAGATTTTAGCTCGTGCATGTTACCTGATGACTGGGAGGCTGCAGCACTGTGCTCCCACTCCACGGCTTTAAAAGCTTGTCTCTACATTCTCAGATGGGGACCCTTTCTTGCAAGCAGCAGGGAAAGAGTGGGCAGGAATCAATCTGTGACCTGAGCCAAAAATATCGGCTGCCCCACAGCCCCTGAAGTTCTCCTACAGGCGGGGAGGAAGGGGGTGCTGGAGCTGCCAGGCACACAGGAGGGCACATGCTGTGTTGCTGGGGAGCCCTGCCAAGGGGAGAGGGGCGGGAAGGAGGGGATGGGAAGCTGAAGCCTGGGATATTTAGTGAAATGGAAACTGTAAACCAGAGGGTTGTGCGAGGCATTGCAATCCTCTGCTGGAATAGTCATGCAACTGTGCAGGGTGCTCTGGCAGGAAAACCACTCCGGGCACCCAGGCTTCAGCCACCTGGGGTTGCCCTCCCTGAGAAGTCCTTACTTAAAGCTAGTAATGCCTTCATATCTCGCTGAGAAAGGCTTACAAGCTCTTCTGCTGCGTTCCTGCTCCCCTTCTTTTTGTTCCAGAGCCCCGGCAGTCTCTGAGAGGTGGGTGTGTGCCACACAGCACCCACACACAGACACACTTGAGGCAACACGTGTGACAAGTGCCTCTGCCTCTCGCGTGACTATGACTGCTGGTTTCAAAGAGCTTTGGACGTGGAAGCTCCACAGGCCTTCCCCCAGGCTCTCACCCTGCAGCACAGCCAAAACCCCTCTGCACGTGGAGGAGCAGCTGGGAAGAGCCCCTGCCCAGAGGGGAGAATGGAAATTGCGGCTGTGTGTTGAGACTGCAAGATCCAGGGTGCCATTTAAGCAGTGATCATGCACCGTGGAGCTATGGGGCCCCCCCAGTTTGTTTCTGAGGTGCCTTTGCCTCAGATACCCCTCTTTGAGCCCTGCCTGCCTGTCTGGTTGTAAATATAGAAACATAAGCCCTGGAGGTTTTTTTCTCCAAACATGTCCCTCCCATCTTAGCATCATCTGTGCAATTCCTCCAGCTGCTCCTATACATGGTATGACCTTTTTTTTCCCCTTCCCTTGCTTCTCCCTCCATCTCACCCCCTCCCCGCCCATCCCTGCTCCCTTCCCTTCCCTGCCCAGCACAGGGAGCCTGGGGCCAATCGGCTCTTCCAGACGATCAAATGTCACTATAAGTTGAGAGCTGCATCACCTTGGGACGCTCGCAGATCCCAGCCTGCCCGTCCCCTCCGACAGGGAGCTTGGTGCTTCTCTCCACTCCTCCCAGGTAAGTGGGACCCCTGGCAAGGGATGCTGCTGGGGGGTAACACTGCAGAAGGGATGAGCTTTGTTTTGCATGGAGAAGCACCAGGGGTGGGTTGGGGTTCACAGGATCTGGGATCTGATGCAAGATCCTAAGGAAAAGGCACTTCTTCCTGGCTTTAGTTGGGTATCTCACAAGTCTTATGTCAACCACAGAGGTTTGAGTGCTGTGAACTCTCAAGGATTAGTAGTGGGAGAATAGATCCTTCTAAACCAAGATGTAGGGCTGGAAACGAAGTGTGATCTCTTGGGGCACTCAGGGAAAGCTCTCTCCAGCAGCAGGAGGAAGGAGCTGACCTTCCCTCCCATTACCCAGAGAAAGGGACGGCTGAGGCAGGAAGTATGAGGGGCAGGACCATCAAGGAGCTTCTGGTGGATGAGGGGGCTGTAGGTCTATAGGGAGATCCAAGAAAAAAAAAAAAGTGGTCATGGAAAACCGCCCCCTCCCACACGAAAGAAGAAAATCGTGAGTTTTGCATGGCCAGGCCTGCAAAGTGGAGGAGTTTGAACTCATGAATATGGGGAGCATCCCATCACCACTCTGAATTTACCCTCCTCCTCCTGCCCCTCTGCGCGCACGGGGAATTTCTCTCACAATTTTCTCATTTTCTGTTGGAGTGGGAAGTATTCCGTGACTGTATTTATGTTTCTTGGATCAGCTTCTTGCTCTTGGGTGCTGGGTATCCAATAAAGGCAGGAGAGACACAAGCACAGGTGACTCTGGTGCCAGCAATTTGGGTGGGAGCTGTGCTGCTGATGCAGGGGCGCTCCAGTGAGGCTGTAGGGGATTGCCGGGGCAAGACCCAGGGAGGCGCTGGAGTCCCCGGGAGATGTTCAAGAGGCACCTGGGTGATATGGTTGAGTGGTTCAGGAGTTACAGTGGTAGTGCCAGGTGGACGGTTGGATTGGATGATCTTGTTGGTCTGTTCCTACCTTGATGATTCTAAGATCAAGAAAAGGCAGGGGATATAAGCTAAGCATGGCCATTGGCTTTTTGTCCTCTGTCTCAGGCTTGATGTCCCTAGAAAACCCCTTGCAGGGATCAGACAGCTGATACCACCCTGAAGACAAGGATAAAGGGTACATTTTGGGACAGGGAATCGGGTTTTTGCTATGTGTTAGTGGACTCTGCAGCAGTGCTCAAATCCTGCTACTCTGTTTCAGTGTTAGAGAGAAACAAATGCATATGTTTATATATTTACTAATATAATATATTAATAGATATATTATATATAACACACATATCGTTTACTATAATATGTGTGCACATTAAAAAATCCATGCAGTGGGTTTGCAGCAGCTACTGCTGGGAAAGAGTGGCCATGTGGTGCTTGGTGGATGATAGCCCCAGTCCTTGCCTGAGAGCGGTCCCTCCCAGGTCCCACTGCCCATGCACGGCCCCTTTGGTCCTGCCCCCTTTCCAGACAGCTCTTGCTACCTTGCCTACCTTGTATGGCCTGGCTTGGGAGGGGATGATTGATGGGTGGGTTATTTCCAGGGATGGCCTGGAGGTGCAAGGCAGCCCATTCCCCCTCCCGCGTGCATTCTCAGCTGCTAAGAGGCTTCTTGGGATGTGCTGGCTCTGCTCTTTCAGCCGAAGCCAGGAGCATTTGGGGCCAAAAGGGATATGGTATTCCTGCCCACCTGAGGCTAAGGATTGGTGTATTTGTCCTTCCAGTGACCTGCTTGGCTTGAAGAAATGCAGAAAATAACCTTTGCTTTCACCTCTAAGGGGTGGGAGCAGGCAGGAAGTTTTCTGTCTGGTGAAACTTCCCCATGTGTTTTGATTTCCTTCCAAAGGGTGGGCAGTATTAACTAATTGATTTTATTACATCCCTAAACCTCAGTCAAGACCAGAATCCATTTTTCTGCCACTATGCAAACAAAGCCCAATTATTGCCTGAAGGTGCTAACAGTCTTAATCCTGGGCTGCATTTGCTGTGTGTAAAGTAATTTCCACCAACGGGTAATCCCGAGCCAGCTGGAGACTTTCCATTGCCTTGGGGCGAACTTAATCCTAATTGCAAAAACTGCCGCTCTTAACAGATTGCTTTCTTTATTGCCTTTTGGATGTAAATATAGTCCGATTTTGCTGGCTGCTTTGATGACAGAGTTAGCTATGTGGATAGTGCTGGGCATCAAAGAGCCTTTCTTGTCTTGGGTGGCTGTAGCTATGACAGTCTGCATTTTGCCCCTGGCTTTAGGGGACCAGATGGCTTTTGAACGCCAGGAAGTGAACAGACACCTTGTTCTTCTTGAAGCTAAACCTTTTTACCTTTCCAGCCAGGGGCAGTGGCAGTCAGCTGCTGCCTTAAACGCCAACTTTTCCTGACAGAGGGACCAAACCTGGTTGAATGTTTGGCCACTGCAAGGCTGAAATCTGTGATCTTCCCCTGGATTTTTTTGTTCCCCCTGCCCTCGCCTGTGGGGTTCCTGCATCTGGCTCATCTTTGTACAGAGTCTGCCAATACACTTGTTATTAATTCATTTTATCTGGGGCCAAGAAATCCCCTCAGGGTTGGGGTCTTATGGTGTCAGGGATGCTGGCATTCTCGCTCCGCTTTTATAGCATACGGACAGATGCCATGCAAAATCCCATTCGCATTTGCAGCGCTTGGATTAACAAATATGGAAGGGAGTAGGGGAGCAGCCAATGTGACAACCCTCAGCAAGATGTCCTTAGAGCTAAATTGGAGACTAGATGAGCTCATTCCAATAACTGCTAATGGAAAGCCTGATTGCAAAGGCTCCTGTTGACTTCAATTGCCTTGGAAAGAACAGCGTGCGCCGCGCTACGTGCCTGCCCTGCACTGAACAGACGCTCTCCCTCTGTCTGCACACAGAGGGTTCTCGAGCTGATTTCTTCACCATTTAGTGGTATTACTCTTCTTCTTACTGTAATGAGAGAGGAGTTTAGCCCACAGCCTTTTGAAAGTCCTCTTATTTTTTTAAATCCTCCACCTTGGAAAGCTGCATTTATAAAGGCTTAATCCATGGGAGGATTGGCCATTGCCTTGAGTCTTTACAGAACATTTATTTTGGAAGAAGTCAACAGCTGGGCATTAGGCAGGTTCCCTCTGCAGGCTTTTGCCTGGAGAAGCTCTGCTGTCCTGTTGAGTAAACCAACATACTGTCAAGCGTTATTGCTAATAGCTTGAATTATTTTTGAAGGCTGAAATGAGACTGCTAACATGCTAGCCACTGAGCAGATAGCAAGTGGAAGTCTTCATCCTGAAGACTTTATGAAATCTAGACTGAAAAGACCAGGGGAGAGAGACCAGCACTGTTGTAGCATCCAAGTAATTAGCAGAAGAAGCAATGTGAATGGAAAAGTCATTTGAAAGCTGAAATTCCTGCCAAACACAAAAATCCCCCTGCTCCCCCTGCCTGGTAGGACTAGAGTCCCCAGAGTACTCCTTGGGGTGGCTGTTGCACTCAAGGAGTGGGCAGCCACAGCTACAAAGTTAAAAGCAGCCTCAGACCAAGTCTGAACCCAAATCTCATGTGTCCTGCCAGTAGATTACCCCTCCCATCCAGCACTTCAGGTTAGGTCATAACACAGCCACTGCTGGCACTGCTTCCAGGGCAATGCTGAATTTCAGAAAGAGAATAAATGAGGAACTAAAGAAAAAACATTGGCTGTTTATCTCTCTTTGCAACATGTGGGTTTTAAATCCTGTTGATGTTAACGTATGGTGCCCAAGGTCATTGCTGGGGAATGGAGAGAATCCCTTATAGGGCAGGGTTGGAGCCTGTGGGATTACTGCCTTCCTCTGAAATAGAAAGCTGCTGAGCTGCAGTTGTTCCTTTTGAACCTAAGTCAGCCCACCTGCTCCTTCAAGACATCTCTCATATATCAGCTGAATAATGAAGTCATGAAAGTCGGGGTTTGGGCCAGCAAGGAGAAGTCTGGCTTTCTAATTTAAGATCTGCTGTGGATTTGGAGAAATTTTCAGGGGCCTTTCCTCATCTTCTCCCCCAGCCTCAGGGCAGCTGATGCTTTTAGGAAAGCCAGAGTGTTGCTTTACATAGAAATGGTTATATCAATGTGAACTGCCTAACTAGGCATGTGGCTGATTTTCATCTTAAACTAATCAAAAAATTATTGTTCACTCACTCATCAGTAGTATAAACCAGACATGCTTTTGGGTGCTGACAAATCATCTCTAGGTACACTGGTAGTTTCAGTTATTTTTGTAACTCTGACTTGAGTCTTTGGAGCTGGCACCTTCCCACTTGTGGTAGCACAAAAGAAGGAGAAATTCCTCTGATCTTCCTGGAGCAATGGAAATATCAGATGGGTGCGGGAGGACACCCTGGCCTTCCCTGTCTCCCTGAGCTCTGGGGATTTTGAAATTTAAAGCCGGGACTAAGCAGCCCCTGGGTCTGCCTGTGGGAAGCAGCTAAGTTGATGGGATATGTCTTTCCAGATGATATTTTTCTCTTCTTCTCCCCTTGTCCTCTGACATGGCTGGCAAAGGTTTGTGCTTCTACCAAAATATCAGTGTTGGTGGGGAACTGGTTGCTGTGTGGGAAAGCAGGTGCTTGGCTTTTTTTGTTCTCGAATGTCAATCCATCTGCTTCTGCCTTGGTATTTTTTATGAGGTGCACTCACTAATCACACATTTTTTCTTCTTTTTTTTTTTTTTGTTTGTTTTCCTTTTCTTCTCTTTCTCTTTTGTCTAGAAACTAATTGCCAACATGTCTGATACCGAGGAAGTGTAAGTAGAGAGAAAGTTGTCTGCGTGTTTGTCTGCTCAGCTTGGCTCCACACAGCAGAGCGAGGGCATCCCTGCAGGTTGCTGCTCTGTGCTCAGCTTGAAGCCCCCTGAGCCAATGAAAAAGGGACATCTTGACTTAGAGGGTCAAAGACCCCTCGTGTCCAACACAGGACGTCTCCCAAACACCTCCACCCAGCTCAGCCAGCCCTCCATGGTTGTGGCACTGCCTCTGGAGGCGGGGAAATAAAATCCACAGTGCAGTGGAAAAGATCCTTTCTTCCCTGGTTTAACAAATCTAGAGCAATATGACCAAACCCAGTGGGATCATTTGACATTTTTGCATCAGAAGGTACAGAAGGGAGATTTAGGGCAGTCATGGAATCAGAGGAATCATGGACAGACCTGCAGTGGTCATTTAGCTCTCTCAGATTCAACTTAACTTGTATCATTCTGCCCAGCTCTTAAATATATTTTCTAAGGATGTGATTTGGCACCTTTTCCAGGCAATCCCTAACTAACATGTCTTTCCCTTAGGATGTGGCCCCAGGGTTGCTGTGGGACTTGAGTTTCATGCAAGGGGACGGTAGAGCAGGAGAAGATGGCGAGTGTGGGCAAGGAATGGGAACAGACCACGAGCCTTGTGTTGCTACAGCCATGGGATAAACGTTGAGCAGCACCTGTTTTATCCCAAACTTTTGTAAGACAGCCCTAGGGTTCGGGGAGGCTGTAGCACGTCTGGCTTGGTGTGGGCCATTGGCTGCAGGCTGGCTTGCCTGGCACGCTGGGACTGAGGGCCACCTTTATCAGCCCCTGCACAGTGCTGATGTGTGGGTATCATGGCAGAGCCCTGGCGGGGAGGATTATTGCTGGATATGGATCCATACGCACCTTCAGAATCAGGAACATTATTTAAAAAAAAACTCCAGCCCAGTCACTCTACTATTCTTAAAACCAAGTATCTCCTGGAAGAGTAGAGAAAATGGGGGAAAGAAGAAACAACAGACTTTAAACAACATTGCACTGGGTTGCTTCAGTGTATGGTTTAAAGCTTGACGTCAGTACAGAGTGGGATAAATACTTACCTAGTTTCAATATCCTTTTTTCCTCTCTCACAGGGAACAAGGAGAGGGTAAGTCTTAAATCTGTCTGTAATTGCTTCTATGCAAGCCTGCAGCATTTGCTGGCTGTGTCAGCTGGTAAGGTTAGACAAATCTGAAGGGGGTTTTTGTGCCTCTGTCTGTCTGTCACCAGCTTCTGATGTTTTTACACTACCTGTAGCACCCTAGGCCATGTTCGTGCTGCGGGCATCCTGTGGGGTTTCGGCCCCAAATTGATGCCCTGGTGGGAGGGGATGCTGCTAGTTTTTGTAGGGGCACTGCCATCTGCTGGCAATTTATTTTGAAGCTTTTGTATGTCTAATATATTCTGGTTTTAGAAGATAAATCCTCACAATGTTTATAAGCAATATACATAGAAACTTTTCTTATATTCAGAGGCCCTCTCTGCTACCTTTTCCCTTCTAATGCACGTGTAACCTTGAGTTTCCATTGCCCAAGGAAAAATCGATACTTTATTGTCTTCTTCCCCATTTTATAACCCCTCTTTTTTTTTATTTTCAAAGTCATTTAATCTGTTATTTGACTTGCTGATTTGCAAGTGGCCTCTCAGAAACCATCTTTCCCAGCATCTCTCTGAGCATAGAGAGCTCTGCCATGGGTAACGTCCTACTGATGTATCAAAGCTGATGGTTGTTTTGTCTGCTTTTTTCCCCCTCTCCCATTTCAATGCAGAGGAGTACGAAGAAGAAGGTAACAAAAAAAGCGGAACGTAATTTAGCTTTCTTTGATTCTTGGTCCTGCTTTTCTCTTGTCTACACTTCACCCTTCTCTTTGGTGCTTGCTGCTAAAGGCGATCTGAAACACTTGATCAGTAAACCAGTTGGAAAACAGAAAAACAGTCAAGTGTTTTGGGGCTGTGGTGTGCAGAGCCTTCATGTTACAGTGAAATGGAGTGTTTGTGTGAGGGGATGGTGAAAAAGCTGGGGGCTAACCTGTCCATAAACTTGGAACTTTTTAGAGCAGGGACTGGTGCAGAGTCCACATAACATATCATCGGTGAAATCCTGCCTTTCTCATTTTGGCAGTGTCCACAGATTGAGGTTAAATTATGAAATTGAAAAGAAGACCAGATTGTCCAGCTCCTGAGGAGCAGCCGACAGGGCACTGCTGAGGATAGAAAAGGCAAGGCAGAGAACCAACTGGCAAAGATGAAGTTTCTTACCATGCCTTTAGCCGGCAAAATGTGATTTGACAAGCTGTGAGAGACAGAGTGCTGATCTGGAAAGATGGAGCATGAAAAACCCTTCTCACCCAAGTTGTTTCACCTTTTGTAGGCAGCAGGGAGAAGATGGGTTTGGAGATGTATCACTGTCTTTACTGGGCATTTTTGACACACTGGCTTCAGTTCAGGCAAGTGTAGCTGCCAGTTGTCATCCTTCATTTTCCCAAGGTGTCTGGAACAGAGCTAAGGGCCAAACTCTTGGAATTTCTCCCAGTATCTGCCCTTAGTGTCTAGGGCATCTTCTAAGGGGTTGAAAGGAAAACCCTTTTTTCCTTTTTTCCTTTCCTTTGGAGGTGCAATATTTGCTCGTGGAGGGTATGAGACCAGCTCGGAGACAGAGAGGTGTCCCTGTGTAGAAATGTCCATTTTGGGGATTTATACACAGCAGCTATATTTTTTTTCTTTTC
>VYZQ01058559.1:206608-259011 GCA_013400655.1 Mystacornis crossleyi | reverse complement strand
CCCAAGTTGTTTCACCTTTTGTAGGCAGCAGGGAGAAGATGGGTTTGGAGATGTATCACTGTCTTTACTGGGCATTTTTGACACACTGGCTTCAGTTCAGGCAAGTGTAGCTGCCAGTTGTCATCCTTCATTTTCCCAAGGTGTCTGGAACAGAGCTAAGGGCCAAACTCTTGGAATTTCTCCCAGTATCTGCCCTTAGTGTCTAGGGCATCTTCTAAGGGGTTGAAAGGAAAACCCTTTTTTCCTTTTTTCCTTTCCTTTGGAGGTGCAATATTTGCTCGTGGAGGGTATGAGACCAGCTCGGAGACAGAGAGTTGTCCCTGTGTAGAAATGTCCATTTTGGGGATTTATACACAGCAGCTATATTTTTTTTCTTTTCATGGATTCCTCCAAATTGCTGTAACAGGCATATTCCCATAAGTGGTGATGGGAACAGAGGTGCAGCCATGGCCATGTTTAGAATAATAGTTTCTGCTATAAGGTACATTATCCTTAAGTCAGTATTTCCTTGGAGTTGCTTCTGAAGGGACCAAGGGCTCAAAAAAACAAAATAGAGACACCAAATAGGTTGTAGAGCTGCCTTCAGTCATCATCTGTCTCTCTGGTCCTGCATGGAGTGGCAGAGCCAGGAAGGAGAAGATGTTCTTCATGCTCCATCCTTCATGTCTTGTCAAATGTCAAAAGAGCAAGCAAAGGGTGTTGCTCCTGCAGACAAGCCTTCCTTAAAGGAAAAGGATTTCTTGCCTTTCTCCTTTCTTCCCTAACTGTCTACTTTTTGTTTTCAAGTATTTAATGACTGATATGAAATTAATAGGCAGGTGACTTTCAATTTTTTTTTTAATCTGCATGACTGACTCCTCTGAGGTGTATCTTCTCCTTGCTCCATACTTTTGCTTGACCTTTGTGTCTCTTTCTGATGGCATCCATCTCTTTTCCATATAACTTTTCTCCATCACCTTCTAACCACCTTTTTCCAGCAGGCCTTAGCTCACCCCAACACCAGTTTCTAACAATTTTCTGTTTTCATTTTCCTGCTTGCTGTTGCTTCTTGTTCCATGACACTTGCCACCTGAAGCTCAGGAAGAAGGTATGTGACATGGCTTCTGCTTCCTTTCTCTCTCAGTGTGGAAGGAGAATGTGTGTGAAGACATCCAGAGCAAATGGTTCCCACTCAGTGGCCAGGGCTGTCTTGAGCTACAGACATCAATGCAATAGTGGACATTGATGTCGTTTATTGAGCTGGTAGGAAATTTGGCCTGTTTTATTTATTTAAAAAAACCAAACCAAAACATTTATATATATGAAAGAAATAAAATACATCTATATGCAAAAACATATATCACATACACGCATACATAATTTTTTTATATATGTCTGTGTATATGCATATATGTATATGAAAACAAACATATATATATTTGTTTTGTTCTACCTTTTTTCCTGAACTGCTTGACTTATTTTACCACAGTGGTGTCAAAATGAATATTTTCAAGGGAGGGGGACACCCTGCGAAGTGTATATTCATCTGGTAAAATTCAGGAATGAATTTTTTTGAAATTTGAAAGATTGATAAATGTTGGTGAAGATTTTTCACCATTTGAGAAAAAAAAATGTAAAGCAAAGGAAATGCAGCAGTTTTATTTTTGGTTAAAAATTCACCAAAAGTTGGGTTTGGGGTATTTTAGCCAGCTCTAATAAAGAATAACATATTGGATACCTTTTTATGTGGTTTTCACTTGTGGTCATATTTCCATATTTCAGTAATTTATAACCCCATAACATGCCCATAAAAATGTTATTTTAAATTCTCTCTCACCCTGTAATTCCATCATTGTGTATTCTTACCCATACCGGCCTGGGAGCTTGGCAAACCTCAGGAATGTTCCAATAACATATTTCCTGTTTTAATTTTCTCCTGTTTCTTTTGCTGTGTGACGTTTCCCACCCACAGAAGAGGCTCAGGAAGAAGGTAGGTGAAGCAGCATCTCAGCCCTGCTGGTGCCTGCAGCAGGGCTTGGTGCTGATATGCGCCTCGATTTTGCAAGATGGTGGAAGAAAGCAAGAGACAAGAGAGATGCTGGGACGAACCATCTGCAGGCAGAGGGCTTTTCTTGTCCCTTGCATAAGTTTCACTGGGGGTACCCCACATCCCTGAGTATCTGGACAGACACCTCTGCTCCAGTTTAGGGGAGGGAGCAGCAGCGAAAATGTGGATACCATCTCTTCATCCAAGATACAACATGGCTGATTTTTAGCCCTGGGTATTTGTGTGCCATGGAATAACTGTGGTCTGGCTAGAACGGTTTCTATCAGGTGTCAACTGGTTTATCCAGTGGAGCTTGGCAGATCACGATCAGATGGATTTTGAACTCAGAATCCATCCATGGTTAAAATATGTGCTTAGCCCTATGTTACATAGTACATATGCTATAAGATGTCATATTATATGTATCATATATATTATAAGTTTATAAACTATAATATATCATATGATATATAATATACATAATACTGCAGATTTATAACCATGTAGATGCTGGTAAGTAACTCCAGCTGGCTCCGCACACTGCACACAGCATTGGCAAGGTGGGACAGACAGGGCAGGAGAGGGGCTGGAACAGAAACTCACCCTTTGCACTCAAGAAGTGGTGCTCCAGGTGCAAGGAGCCAAAGGGTGTGTTGGTTCCATATTTGCAAAGCTTTGTGCTATGGGCATATTTTAAACAGGGGTAAACCTGTTTATAGTGCCACGATAGACCCACTCTGAGTTTGCAGAGTTTTTACAGCATCTGGGTCCAGATGGTTTACATTTCTTGTATCTGTGCATGCTCTAGTCACCTGTGTGCATTTCATCTCCTTCTCTGTTTCTTAATTTCATACATCCTGTGCTTTTTTTTTGTAAACCCTCTGTTGCATTCACACACTCTTTAGTCTAACTGTTCTCGTTTTCCATCTCATTGCTTTTGCTTCCTGCCACATCCCACCTGACGAAGCTCCTCCAGCAGGTACGTGCCATCACCTTCTGATCTGCTCCCTGCTCTTCTTGGTGGTGGTGGAAGGACGCAAGGGTGGTGCAAGAGGAGCAGGACCAGTTCCTTTGCCTTATTGCTTCTGTTGTCTTTGCTTTCCACCTCCCCTCTGTGACAGGCTCTGCCGCTGGCTAACACACAGGAATAATCTCAGTGCAAGGTCTGGCAGAGTTGGCTCAGTGGTAGCCTGGCCCCTCTGCCACCCTTGTCCTGTGCAGGGCTCACCATAAAGTCCATCTAAGCAAGGGCAGGAGCTGTTTCTCTAAAACTGGAACTAGAGAGAAGTTAAGGCACGTGATATTTGAGCTTAATATGAGATTTTCCCCTCTCTGATATGTTTTTGCCCCTTCCCTTCAAGTGGTGAAGTTGTTTCCGAGCCACACGTGCCTCAAATTCCTTTTTATCTCCAGCCATTAGCACATCCTTTACTGGAATAAAACTTTTCCCTCCGGAATTTTCAGCCTATGAAAGGTTTTCAGCCTATTTCATCTCATGTAACAATGTATTTCTCCTAATGTTTCTTTACATCCTGTCCCGTGGTTCATGAGGAAGGTATGTGACGTGACTCCTGAATTCCTGTCTTTCAGAGTAAGCTCTGGTTTTGCCAATAAACCATAAGATGGCAAAAGGAAACAGGAGTTACAAATAGGCATATTAATATAGGCTAAAACTTGCCACCATTTTGTATTTTGTACTGTCTGCCTTCGTGTTCTGTCTTGACATTGAGTGCACTGTTGATGTATGTGGTAATTGCTGCACGAAAAAAAAGCTTGAAAACTGCTGGGAAACGTAAACCTCTTAAAAGGATGAATGTTGAAAAGCCTTTACTCTGAGATTGGTTGGGTCTCCTTGGGAGGCTTATTTTGGATCATTTGGGGTGGGTCTGGCCTCCAGACTATATGCAGAAATGCTCATGATTGGCTGACATTCTTACAATAGCCTTTCCACACGTCTTTTTTTTTTTCATCTTAAACCCTGTGGGTATAGAGAAAATGGTGATAAATCTGATGCTTTAGCTTTGCAAATGATTAAAGATGATTTTCTTGTTCATATGATGGAGTTTCTAGGCTACTGATTCATGGCAGTACTTGCAGCCACCTGAAACCTGCTGGCCTCAGGTTGCAAATCCACTTGGGCAAGCATCAGGGTTATGCAACAGCGTGCTGCTCCTGGCGTTGTGCAGGACTGCAGGAATGGCTGTATAAGACAAATGTCATCTGATATGGCCACTTAAATCAGCTTTATGTTTTTAATATCTCAGGCCATTTGCACCCTCACTTCCAGGACTGCTTTTCATATCCATACTCATTTTATTTCCTTGCAACATATTCTCAGTCTTCCCTCCCCCTCCATTTTGCCCAAGTGAAAAGATGTTCTGATGTTTCTAACGCTCTCATCTTCCTTTGCATTTTGCTCTGTGACTCTTCCCACATGCTAAAGCTCATGAGGAAGGTATGTGCCATGACTTGTGAATTCCTCTGTGTCTGTCTGGAGTGGTAACTCGTGCAGGAATTCTGGAGGTGGTTGAAGATGAGCCGATGCAAAAAATATCCTCTGCACGGTCGCTTTGCTCTCGTAGGATAAGCGGCGTGATGAGTAATAAGTACTAACTGCTGTTTGAAAACAATGCCTGAGGCACAGGCTGAGCACGGCTTCTGCATTCCCCAGCACCTGATGTCTCTAGCCAGGCTATTCCTATGGTCACCAGTTGGTACAAGGATAGTGTTGCCAAACCATTTCCTCTGTGCCATGCCCTGGGGTTAGAGGTGGAACAGCCATATCTTGAGGCAGTGCTGTGTCCCTCAGCTGGGCGCTCCTCTTCCCCCGGGCCCCTGCCACTGCACAGAGACAGAACTCCCCTTTGCAGCAGTGTATGGAGATGTGGGGAGACTTGCACCTGAAGACAAGTGACACCGTGTCATACCTAGTTTTTAGTGTCGGGTTAATGACTGAGCCAAGTGGCATCATTTTGGTTGAAGCATATTTGAGAAAAGATGTACTTTTTCCATAACTATTGGGATGTTTCTGGGTTAATGTCCATTACGCAAAACCGGGGATGGCAGGGTTGCGTTTTTACTCAATTTTATAACCGGAATTAAGGTCCAGATCTGGTAAGACACTCTGTGTGACTGGCAGAATAGAAGGTCATGCTTATTAAAGCATCAGCCTGGCAGCCCAAACCCATTTACCTTTCAACTGCCCTTCCGCCTGCCCCTCTCTGCTTGCCCACCCAGGCTTCCACGGGATGCTTTATCCTGCAGGTTGGAGAGCAGTAACGTGCTCGTACTCACCCCCCCGCATCGGTGTGCAACCAGTGGTGAAATCCTGGGCGCCAAGGAAATCAATGCCAGCTCCTCGGAGCCCACTGATTTCCACAGTGGCTGGGATTTCTATGCACATGAATAAGAGCAGGTTGTCTATACCCTTTTTGCACATTCAAACCTATGGGTAATGGACTTGCTTTAAATACAAGTAATGTTTTTGTCAACCAAAGGCTACCAGTGGCACTTGATTTATAACATTATGAATACATATATGTCATCTGCGTCTTTTATATACAAACAACCCTTCCTCTCCACAATTCTAATTTACATTCATATGTGCCCTCTATTTCTCACTTAATCTTATTAATGGTTTTTATGCCTTTAACCACCACCCCCCCCTTGGCTAAGGAAAGTGTAAGAGTTTTTAATTATCCTCTGTTTCTTGCTCTAATTCTCTTATCTTTCTTTGCATCTCCTTCCCTGCTACTTCCCTTTTAAAGAAGTCCATGAACCAGGTATGTGACTTCTGAATTCCTCTGCGTCAATCTGAAGGGTTATTGTGTGCTGGAAATTCAATTCCACTTGGCAATTTCACAATTGGGTCATGTGCTGAATTGGGACAAAATGGAAAGTTTTCAACCAACCAAAAAAAAAAAAAAACAAAACCAAAACCAAAGGAGGAACACATTGTTTGACAGCTATTGAAAATTATGGTTTTTATTTAGTTAAAACATTTTGTTCCAACTTTTTTTCCCCCGTCTCTCCTCTATGGAAGATTTCCAAATTTTGAAATGAAAATTTTATTTTAGATGCTTCTGAAGCATTGCCTTTATGGATAATTTGGGGTATATATAGTGTAATGCAAGAACAAATCTGGAATGAGAAGTTGCCACAAGGCAAAAACTGAAAAAGTTTTATTCCAGAGATGTTAATATCTCTGCAACCTTTATGGTTGAAACGTTTTTTTTTTAACCACAATCTCAGCTGAATCTATGTGAGTTCTGAAATACTGAAATTAATTTGAAACTATGATTTATGTTGGAAAATATTAACAGTAACTCTGGTATTATACTCAGGAATTCAAAAATGGTGGAAGTAAACATAAAAATCCAGTATTAACGATAAACTGTAACTTGCAGCTTCCTCACACCTTTGACCAGTCATAATTTCCTCATCACTCTGTAATGCATAATAATGAGGATAAAGCTAACTGCTGCATGAAAAATGTAGTAATATTTTTTGTAGACAAACATCTCAATGTATGAGCTGTAATAACAGCCGCTTACTGGACTCGGAGCCATCCTCACAGTGTGTATAGGAATGTCATCATGTTTATTACCTGGAAAAACAGAAACTGAACTTGCAGTGTTCTCTAAACTGTCTGTGAAAATTATTCTGTGCCATTTGGAGTAGATTTACTAAAGTAGTCACATCTCAGCAGCCTCCCACCCCAGCTATTTCCCTCTGCTGTCCACAGAGGGAGAGCAGCCTCTTAGTTCAGAGCAGATCGATGCTTTTGCCAAGGCTGGAGTGAGGTGAAAGCTGATTGATTTTTACATGACTTAATACTTCAACTTTCATCTCTTCACTGCTTCTCATATCTCTCCTGTTCTCATCACTTCTTGTTTCACATCCTTTTCTTCTCTTTTTAACCATATTAATTTTTGTCTCTTAATCTACACCCAAGGTTTTTCTGACTGATTTGCGCAAGCTAAAGGTCATTGCTTCCATCACAGCTTGCTTTGCCTGCCTCTGTACCTCTTTTCCATGGTATTTATTGAACTGCTATTCACTACTTGAGAGCTGGTTCTCTAGCACTGACAGATGTATGAGCTTAAAATCTGTGCAAAACACAAGGTATTAACATAATATGATAAACAATAAAGCCATACTTGCAGCCTCCCCATGCTTTCTTTTCCCTCTGTAACATAAAGCGCAATAAAACCAAAAGAAAATGTAAATATAACAAGCTTAACAAAAAACTTTTACGTCAGAAGGAGACTGTCCCAGCTTTTCATGTAACTGCATGATTATTTAGTTTCTCTGTTATTAATACTGTCTTTGCCTGCCACATCTTCTAAGTCACAGCTTTGGCCTGCACAAGTTCCCAGTTGTTGCTATTGTGGGATTCTTGCTCTAATTCTTTCATTTTTTTCCTTCTTGACTCTTTCCACCTAACCAAGCTCATGTTTGTGACATCTAAATTCCTATGTATTAAACTGAAGCATTCCTATACACAGAAATTTGAAGATGTTGAAGAATACCAAATCATGAAGAATCAATCCATTCTTGAAATTCCCTAAAGTTTATTTTCCATATAGGAAAGTATAAATACTGTTTGTAACTGAAGAATCACCATCTAAGAAGCTTAGAACAAACTCTTTTAGTGCCCCCGAGAACTTTTAGGGCTGTGACTACCCCACAGCCCTGACAGAAAGCAGGTACCTGAGCTGCAGAAACCCAAGCTGCTTACACTTGCAGGGAGTGGATTGCAGCAGGATTCTGGCACACAAACTCAAGCAGTTTCTAGTCCTTTGCAGCAGAGACAAGCTCTGTGCAGACACAAATACTGGCAGTTCTGCAGAGCTAAGCCCTGAATCTGCCAGCAGAGATTCTTAGATGGTGGAGCTTCAAATGCAGGCATAGGGATACATCCAAAGCAGTACCTCCTTCAGTAACTCTCACATCCTCGTGCCAGCTCTGATAGCCAAAAGGGCAGCTGAAACCTAGGTAACACTAAGTGCTTGTAAAACTCTCTTATTGGGTATGTTTTCTTTCAAATTTAAGGATCACCACTGTTACTACACTTGCCCATGGTTTATAAATTTGCATGATTTAAACTGTTGCAAATCATCAACATTCAAATTCCCTTTATCTGTTGTTTCTATGGCATCTCCTCCCTATCTACTTCATACCCCACTGTAATTACACTCCTTTTCCACTCTTATTAACAATCCATCCCTATAACTTGGTCTGCAAATTATACTTCTTCAACCCAGTCTTACCAAAGTTTGAGGTGATCCCTTCCTGAATAACTTATTTCTAATTCTTTTATCTTCCTTTCCTGTGTTTTTCCCCTGACACATCCTACTAAATGAAGCCCCCCCTCCAGGTATGTGATTTAACTTCTAAACTCCCTGGTGTCTGTCTGCTGGGATGGTGTGCGTGAGAAGTGAATACAAGGTGACAGGGGATAACAACCTATCAGCTAAGGATGGATTATAACTTGCATGCCTTTGGGGTGGTTCTATTTTAGTTTAATATTTTTTCTCAGTAATCAGCAGTAAGGAGGAGGAGACTTATCCCTTGCATTACAGTTTCACTAGAAACTGGGGGAACACACATACACTGTTGTGAAAGGGTAGCTCAGCAAAGTCTCCTTGTGGGTCGCATTAAATTCTGCCCTGTGATATGGGTATGAATGTTTCTTCCTAAAGGGAAGGATTTATTTCAGATTTCAGGGCAGAATTTGACCCATTGACTCTACACAGGGAATATGAACACTGTGAGAGTTTGTGTTTTTTTAATGCCCGCTTTGCAAAATATTTGGTGGTATGGGGGTGTGTGTGTGGCTGAAAAGCAAAATCTGCCCTGCAAATTCACATTGCTGATCTATTCCTGCTTTGCCAAAACCCAGAAGAATGACATGTAGACCTGCACAGACTTCTAATGAACCTTTTCTTCCTATGAAGTAATCCGTTTGTAATTTTACATTGCAAATGGATTTAAAGAGCAGCAGTTCATTTATACAGACATCAAAGTTGTCTTCAAGGAAGAAAATGGCCTGAGCCATAGATCTAGAAGGGAACTGAGCTTCTTTGGAAGTTAGCTGAACGTTGATGATGAGTTATGGCAGGTATTTCAGCAGGTTTCTGAACCACACTGCGTTTATTTCAAATGGCTGAAATACCACTGTAGTAAGGGATGGGTCCAATAGCACTTTGAGAGTGCTGGCTATGTTCATGTGCATATTTCCAGTCAACGTAAACCTTGGTACACTGTGCTGTCAGGTTGTGCTTTATGTCATATGATGATTAGAAATGTTTTTTAAGCACTGCACTATTATCATATATCTGCCTCTTTTACTTTTCCTGTTCTGTGACTTCTCTTTATATGTTATTTCACATGTAATTATTTTACCTGTTTACTTCTTAACTTCATTCTTGGCTCCCCTTTTCCTCTCTGCCCCTCCTCCCCATTGGCTTGAAAGCTCTTTTGGTGTGTGAAATAACAGGTTTCTTGTTCTCATTCTCTTCTTTTCCATCGCACCTTGTTCCATGACACTTCACACCTGAAGTTCATGAGCCAGGTATGTGACACGACTTCTGGTTACTCCACCTAAGTGCAACATGAAAGTGTGTCTGTGTGTGAGAGAGGGAGAGAACAGGAGTCCTGGGCTGGTAGAAGAGAAGAAAACAAGAGAAACAAATATTAACCACAATGATCATTTGCAGCCCTCTTCTCCTTTAACCTCCATGCTTACTGCTACTTTAACATTACAGAATTTTTAAGGTCTGACAGTCTCTCCAGATACCTTTTATTGCTGCCTTATTTCACTAATTCCTTTATTTTTTTCCCCCCGTTCATGCGTTCCCTGGTCTCTTTCTCAGGATTCCAAGAGCTTTAAATAACTGTTCTGTTCTTTTTTTCTATTTCCTGTCTTTCCATCACTGCTTGCACCGTGACACCAGCAGAGGAAGCTCATGAGGAAGGTATGTGGTGAACCTACAGACCCTCATCCTTTTTCTCTTTCAGTGCTGGGGAAACTGTGTCAAAAACACTGACATTGTTCAAGAGAAAAGAGACTGTGGGAGGGAAATGATCTCTCTAGATGGATTTCGATGAAGATGGAGAAAGGGCTGTATATTAGCCAAATCAAATCTCCAAAAAGGTGGTTTTTTTCTTGTTCCATCTCCAGAGAGTCCAAGGTTCCGAGCCTAGCAGGGAGGGAGTGGGGACAGGTGCTCTTAGAACAGTGCCGGTTGTGGATTGACTACTGTGCTTCTTCTCTTTTTCTTTTGTCCTTCAACCGATAGCCAACGAAGAAGGCGAATACAATGATGGTAGCTTAGTGTTGTCTTAGGACAACAGAGTCATCTTTCTAACATCTCACTCTCTTTTATGTGTCTGTTTTTGTTCCTTGCTTTATTTTAAACGCAGGAACTGGGCCAAAACATCTCTGCTGCAAAGAATCGCTCACTGTGCATATCCAATCACCCTTGGGGAGTCATTAGTGTATTGAGGAGCTTCTACAGCCTCATTAAGATAGTAGACGGTGAAGTAGATTTGCTCAGGACTTGTCTTTTAGCCAGAATCTGTTGTGTCATAGCTTTCATCAGCAAAACATCTCTATCCCCCCCAAAATCAGGAAAGAATCTCATAAATCGTAGTGGCATCTTTGAAAATGGAGCTGAGCCCTGCATAGCCATGCATCCCACACTCAGCCTTAAAAGGTCATGGGCTCCAGGCCTGAATCTATAGAAATGTAAACTTCTGCTCAAGCCATGCACTTAAAATTGTGCTAATTCACATTAAACATGTGAATAAATTTATTTAGATGGGTGGAGCTAAATATAGCCTGGTTGTAATACTTGGTTGAGTGGGTGCTGGAGCACACAGATAGGGACAAGACTCATGTGAAAGGACCACATCTAAATGTGTGCAGGGTCAGTGTTGCTCTAGTATAAGATAACTTAGCCTCCTCCTCAGCCAGTTTAAACATGTAAAAATGTTCTTGTGGAGTTTTAGAGGCTGTTGAAGTAACTGGCTTTTTTCCTGACTGCCCCAGCCCCTAGAACACCCAGGCAGCTGCTTCAGAAGACAAAGCCCAATGTCACTTGAAAACACCCTGCATTTTCTGTGTTTCCTTGTTTTATTTTGTTTTTGTAGATTTTTCTTTTTGGTTGCTGTTCTTTTGTTTCAATTTTCTTGCTCCCTTTTCAGGCTTCTTTTTTAATTTAGGGAAATACCCTGAGGACCTTCCTGAGCCCCTCTCTGTCTTTCTTTTTCTCATTCTTTTCTTTTATTTTTAATAGCATATTGATTTCCTTTTTTTCCCAAGGACACAGTGTGAGTTAGATATGTTGCTTCTGAGAAATGGGATTAAGGGAGGTCATTTAGGGATTTCTGAGTGAAATAAAGGCAGTTCAGATGGATTCCCAGAGAAGGAGAACACTGTGTGAATATCTCATAGATTGAGCAGGAGAAAGCAGGATGGTGGTATTTTGGTGGTGTATCCTCTCCCTGCGCTAAGCCTCTCAGAAACCAGAAACTCAAAGACTCTCTAATCACCAGGGCAGTGAACTTGGATTTGCAGTGTCTCTTGCCTTCTTTTGGCAGGGTTGTATGTGGGGATTTTGTCTCGGCCCCATGGTTCATAGTCAGAATGACCAGAATGTCAGTCAAAATCCGCCATAGGAACAGGAATTTGCTATGACAATTCCTGCTTGTCAACAAATTTTGGCCCAGTTCCTTGACTCGGTGTCATGAAAGAAGGGGCATTTAAAAATAAATCCCATCCTTGGGCTGCTTTTGGTTCATACAGTATGAACAAAGGCTGGGTCATGCACTGCAGAGAAAAGATTTTTTTTACTGTTTATTTTTTAATAAAATACCTCTTTTTCTGGTTTTCTGGAGGTACCTTTAAGAATTCTAACTACAATTTCTTATTTCAAGAACAACTAACCTTAATTTTTATTTTTCTTTTTTACAATTGTTTGTTGGAGTGCTGATTTGTTGGCAGCTGAAACCAAATTCACACAGTTATTGACAGACAGGTGTCGATCCTGGCAACCAAGGTCAACAAACAAAACCAGTCATTTCCTGTCTACTCTTTTTTTCCCTCCTCTCTTTGAAGTGTTACTAACTGGTAGCTTTAAGACAAACAGGAATGTCTATGAAAATTATCTGGGTATGTCATGAAGGAAGGGAATCTTGTGTAAATAACATACCTGATAGACTGGTTAATCATGATTACTTTTCCTCTCTCCAGGGAAAAGGCAATTTAGCTAACATGTTAAGAAGCTCACTGGCTATTTGAAAAGCAAAACAAATTAAAAAAATAACTGGAGAAATACAGAAGCATGCTGTTGGCTAATGGTATTTTTCTTCAGGAGTGATTTGGGACTTCCTTTATAGTGGAGCAGTATAAAACACATTTGTAATTACATGCTGTTTATTTTCTTAGCAATACTCTGGCATCTGGAGGCCTCAACTGAGATATGTTTTGGCAGGCAGTGCTCTTGCAGTAAATGAGAAAAGCCTACCCCTAAAATGTCATTAATTAAATTTGTATGGGAAAGAGTGAGAAAAAGGAAATGTTGGTTTCTGATTTCTTTTACATATCTCTCACATCTTTCATCTTGATTATCTCAATAATCCATTTCCAACCACTCTCTCAATTTTTTGTTATCCAAAGCCCTTACATCTGATTTCCTCAATAAATTTTTTTCCAGTGTAAGTTTTTTTGCTATTTTTCCCCCTTATAATATTTCATTTTATTTTTTCCTACTTTTTTCTATTTGCTATTCCAAATTTCCACCATCAATCCCAAAACTACTGGATGCAAATAAGCATTTGAAAATGTATAATATCTCTCTGTAGTATGATAGTGATAACAGGACTCATACACCCACTGCTGAAGAGGTTATTTTTACTTTTACTTTACAATTTTTTTTACCAGATTCAGCAGGCTGTGAGGTTTTTAACCTCAGTTCTTCCCTCTGAGCCAACACAGGGAGAGTCTTGTACCACAGAATCCATCGGCATCCCTGAAAGCTCAAATGTAGCATGTGGTTATGAAAGTCAACCTGGGTTTCTGAGAGAATGGGCCAGAATAAACACATAGGTTTAATTTATTTCTGTTTGTGAGAGTAACAGCACTGAACTTGCTGGCATTACGCTGGAGTTAAACTAAAGCTTAAAAAGAATAGCAGGGAGGGGAGTTGATCACAAGCATAAATGTTAAGCGAGTAACTCATAAGTCCAGCACATGTCCGAGAGCCAGGGAAAGGTCACTTGTTGCAAGGGAACAATTCCGACTGCCAGAGGGCTCAGGTTGGCAGTCCCTGTGATGGTTTAGCCTGCCTATCAGGGCATTTTGCCTCTCCTGGAGATGAAAAGATAATTCCCATTAATGTCCATGGGAATTTTGCATGTACCTCAGCAAGAGAGGATGCTTGCTAAGAGAGGATGGCCTTTCCAAGCTGGGTTTGAGGAGCACCACACAGTGCAGAAGAATAAGCATCTTCCCCATGGCACCAAGGTATCTCAGGGAAATGCGCCCTAAGGTGTCTTGGAAGCCAATGAACTTGGAGAAAATGTGTGTCATAAAGGTTTTCCCCTCCTGGCCTCCATGTGAGGCATTTGAACAAAACTGGTGAAGCCTAGTTATCACTGAGATATGATACTGTGAATTCAAGTTAACAAAAAAAGTGCTGATTGAAAAAGGCATAGTTTTCTTCTACCCTCCAGCCCAGCTGGCCTCCTTAGAGATTTGGTCAGGATGGTTTGAGAAAAATAATTTTGCATTTACACAAAACCACTGCTATTCAGATGCTATGTTTGGGACTTTTATAGTCTCGCGGTTATTTGCTGCCAAATTCTGTTTCGAGGGTAAAAACAGATTCACTCCAAGCAAAAGGGGTGTGTGAATGTGTGTATTTCTTTTGGAAGTGCTTGAGATTTAACCAGTTTCTCTGGATGTTTCCCCTAAGATTAAATTTCCCTTCCCTCCTTTTACTTTAGCAGCTGGCGTGATCTCTGTTGTTTTAACTTTCTTCCTCTTTTTCCCTTCCTGTTTTACTTCACCCTTCCAAATACAGAGGAGAAGCCCAGGATAAAGTAAGTATGACGGGCAGAGTTTCAAAACCCTGGGATCGTTTTCCTGATCTAGCAGAAGCCCTTAGATTCTCTGTTGGGCAAATGGCCACTAGAAGCCTTTGTCCAACTCTCCCTCATGCAACATCCATCTCTTTGTTCCTACACGCCTTTCCAGGATGCCTGCTTCCTTCAGAGGATGCCTTAGCAGTTACTGGCCTGTTCCTGGTAGAGTCAGACAACTTGTGAGATGCAGAGATCTCACAGTACCCCAAAGTATGGGCAGCTCAGCAGTAAATCCTCTATAGGAGGCCATGGCTGGGAAACTGCCCTTTCCATCCACGATCGCTGACAGTGGGAAGGGTGGCAAATGTTGGGCTGGGCTCAGTTGAGCTTTACTAAGGTTTCCTATGGACCTTCTGGCTCTGGGCCCCAGCACCTTCCCTTCCCACTCTGCCAGCTGCCCAGAACGTACAGCCCTGCGCAGGCAGACTCACAGACCGACATCTTTCCATGTGGTAGGGAATAACCATAGGCATTGGGAATAAAAAGGGGGTTTAGGGGTCGCTCTCTGCCTTGCACAACCTTCCAGGAAGGACAGTGGTCCTCAGCACTTTTCTGGAGTAGTTTTCCACTGATGTGCTCTTTCACCCCTCTGTATCTCCACCAACATTCCTCCTTGTCAGTGTGGTTCCTGAGGGTAGGGCAGGGCAGGCTATTTAAAAAACTGCATATTCTTTAGGGTAAAAATCCTTTATTTTTCTCTTATTTTCTTTTTGTTTTGTTTTTGACTTTGTGCAGACTTACTGCTCCTAAAATACCGGAGGGTGAGAAAGTAGATTTTGATGTAAGTATTCCTGAAACTAGCTGTGTTTGTCTGTCTGTACCTGACAATACACAGTATTATTATTTGTGAGTACAAGCCCACATAACACCTCCTGTATTGGAAATTGCTGAGGGTAAAGTCAAAGACAAAAGTAGGGTTGATTTGCCACTTAATTTCAGCAAAAGGTTACTTTCTGCTCCCTGAAACTGTCTGAATGCATCCACTGATAATGTGACTAAGCTAAAATATTTTTTTTCTCTCCTTGAATCTTTGAAGCCAAAATAAGAAGGAGAAAGTAGGTATTTTAGGGATCTCAGCTCCTCTGTCCCATTGTTGCAAATGGCTTGAAAGTTGCAGGCCTTCATCTGTTGCTTAGAAACACCAGCTAAAATTAAAATAATAAGTAGACATCCAAACACTTTCCTGGAAAGTTGCTAGAAAAATGAAGAAATTCTGGTGTTGAAAACTTCCACAGAAATATTTGCTTTGCCCAAAATGCAGGAATATTTTCTAGGTAAGATTTGTATTACAAAGCAAATAGGAGGCAGCTAAGTATATGCAAAGATAAGTGTTTAAGCAAAGCCAGGGATAAAATATGGTGTAGGGGAATGGGAGATTTAGATTCTTTACACTTCTGGGCCCTTGACTGTTGCCTGAATGAGTGTCTGATTGCACCAAGAGCCAATTAAGCTAATCCACAGATTTCCTTGGAAATGTGCAGACACTTTCTACTTTTGTTTCTCTGTGTATGCAGGATGCTGGGAATGTCCAGGACATAATACTACAGCAATATGGACTTAATGCATTTTCCTGCTCTTATAGGACATCCAAAAGAAAAGGCAGAACAAAGACCTGATTGAACTGCAGGCCTTGATTGACAGCCACTTTGAAGCCAGAAGAAAGGAAGAGGAAGAGCTGGTTGCCCTCAAGGAGAGGATTGTGAGTCCTTGTACTGCCGTTTCCCTGTACTAGATTGAGAGATCATCTGTAGATGAGAAGCTGAAACCTTTAGTCCACTGTCAGACTGTCAGAAAGCTGTGCTGTCACGTACAGAAGTGACTGCTCAAGTCATCATCAAATGGCTTCTCCCCCCATCCATCCCCTCTCTTAGCCCCTTGTTTTATATCTGAGAATTGTACAAGGGACCCTTCTGCATGTTCTAGACAGAGAGAAGGTGGCTCACACTCTATGAAACAAAGCTCTTGGTGGGAGGGGTGTAACAGTGAAGGCAGGTAAAGCCACGATGATGATCCAGTGCCTCTGCTACTGCTCCCTGCAGGAGAAGCGCAGAGCTGAAAGAGCAGAGCAGCAGAGAATCCGGGCTGAGAAGGAGAAGGAGCGCCAGGCAAGGCTTGCGGTAAGTGTCTTTGTTTCCCTCTCTTTGTCTCTGCATCAAACTGGAGAGATTCTCTCGAGATAAAAAAAACTACAGGTTCTTCCTGCCTCGTTCTGAAGATGAAATGACCACCCTCTTAAAGCAAGGGAAGAAAACAGGAGTTGATAATTCTCATCACTGTACTTCTCTGATCACATTCCCTGCACTGACACTGGCTGCTGGGGATGCTGGGACTCTCCCCTAGAGTAACTTATTCTGTGTGTTGCTCTCCACAGGAGGAAAAGGCACGGAGAGAAGAAGAAGATGCCAAGAGAAAAGCTGAGGATGATCTGAAGAAGAAGAAGGCTCTGTCCTCCATGGGTGCAACATACAGCAGTTATCTAGCTAAGGTAAAAATCACGGATCGATGAAAGAAATATGGAAACATTAAACCATGGGGTTGACTGGCAACAGTGTTCATTACAAGAGAAAACTGCCCAGCTTTCCTTCTTCTGTATCTCCAGCAGCTTGTCTTACTTGCTCCGTCACTGAAATAGTTTAATTCAGGCTTAATTTCTGCAGTCTGATGTTAATCTGATATTCTGAAAATAGGCTGTGTCTGATATTCTGAAAATAGGCTGACCAGAAGAGAGGAAAGAAGCAAACAGCTAGAGAGACGAAGAAGAAGGTCCTGGCAGAGAGGCGCAAGCCCCTGAACATTGACCACCTTAATGAAGACAAGCTGAGGTAATATGTTTCTCCTAATTTATGGAAGGCAATCTAGTGATATTTGGTCTTACTGTCCTGGAGTCTTCTCTGGTGATAAAATGAGGTAGAAGAGGGGGCCTTCCTTGAAACTCATCATGGGACACTTTTAAGTTATGCCCTTGCTCAACCTGGAGAATGGAGGAGGAATGGCAATGTAGGGAAATGTTGAAACGGTTTGGTAGCCCTCTAGCTGTGCTCTTGGCATAGCTCTGTTAGCCCCTCCTGCTAATTAGGATTAGTCGTTTCCAGGACTAGCTCTGGGATTAGCTGAACAAGCCTACAGACTGGTATCTGTAGCATTCCCAGGGGTGGGTTAATGCTGCTAAGGTATGAATATGGATCTCCATGAAGGATGGAGGTTTGGACGCTAAGTGCTCTGGTGCAGAGCAGTCATCAGATGATAGTCTGGACTGCACATGTTGGAGTTTACACATAATTGAAAGATGAGGTTGGCTCACCTCAGCCCTGAAGCAGATGAGATTACCAATTGGCAACTGCTCTGCTTATCTGGGTGACCTTCAGAGTCCTCCTCCCTTCTTGTCTGATTCCACTGGGGTCTTACCTTTCATTAAGATTTAGGGGGAAAATTAGAGGAATTACGTTAATGTGTGACACACGCGAGACTTCAAGTCTAAAAGGTTTGAAGGTGAAAAGGCGAGAAAAAAGTGACCTTGAAAATGATGAGTAGCTTTCAGAGAACAGACAGGGTTTACAGGAAGGTGTGTGAATTGCAATTAATAAAGTTCATTATTAGCGATCTGAAAACCATGGAAAATATCTGATGTCATGTGTTCCTTCCATCTTCCTTTCCCCATAAACACACAGGGACAAAGCTAAGGAGCTGTGGGACTGGTTATATCAGCTGGAGACTGAAAAGTATGACTTTACAGAGCAGATCAAGAGGAAAAAATATGAGGTGAGTTGAGAGGCCATTTTGCTAATGGCACTGGGTCCAAAATGTAAAAATCTCTGTGATTCCTCTGGCAAAAGTCATGTTGTGACATTATTTGGGTCTCCAGTGACCTCTTGCAATATTTAAGCAGCAAGGTGCTTGGAACTGCATTCCCCTAACATACATACTTGAACTGGATTTCACAGTTTAGGCTAGACTTGAATAGATCACTTTTAAGGTTTTCAGTGCCCCATGGAAAGGCAAACTCAATGGAAAATGGACTCCCTGCCCTCTCCTGAAACATTGTTCGTTCTTGTTTATCTATAGGTAACTGTGGCCTGAAAATTCAGTAACTCTCAGTTCATGCACCTCCATTGCAAAGTAGTATTTTTAGATCCATCTTTGATTTCAAACTTGAACGTTGTAAGTTTTATTGCATCCAAGACAGATTACCTGTGGACTGAGCTCTCTGGAGTCACTGAAAACTGTCTCCAGACAGGAGCATCTGACTGAAGTGGTAACAGAAAGTGGACATGTTTCCTTCACACAGTCACTGGATAGAGCACACTCACCCACATTAGGTTTCAGTGGCTGAGAAATCCTACTGGATCTCTCTCTGTCTCGCTCTCCTTTTAATTCCCAATCACACAGACACATGCTGACAGGGAGTGAGCAACACCAATGTAACTATCTCAATCTCTCTTAGATTATAACAATGCGTTGCAGGCTGCAGGAGCTTTCCAAGTTGTAAGTACAATGAACTTGCCTGTGTAACAGCAGCAGCAAAGGCTACCAAATGCATGAGCCTGCCGCATGGTCAGAGCCAGGCGCCAGATGGGAGCTGGCACTTGGCTCCAAGTGCAGAAAGAAAAGAGAAAAATGGATCTTGTGTCACTCCTTTCACTTCCTTTTTCTCTCCCTTTCCATTCTTTGAAAAGATATAAAGTGGTAATTTGGGAAAAGAGTCAAAAGTCCGGCAGGGATTTGGTTAAAGAACTGAGCATACGATCTAATGAGAGCACCCTAAAATAATTCCCTATCCAGAACTCTGGTATTGCATGCATGGGGGCATCACCCTGATGCACCTGGGATACATGCAGAAGCTTAGGGGTATGTGTGTAATAACTTGGACTACAGTATATAGAGAACAGTACGGGGTTTGGAAAGCTTCTCCACCTTGTGGCACATGGTTGTCTAGATCCAAAATATTGGAGAGGGTTAGCTTAAGGATAACAGGTCAAGTGGGTGTGGAAAAACAGGAAATAAGGCAGTGCCAGGGGAGGGGTACATGCTATGGTAATGAGACCTCTGTATAAAAAAAGAGGTGGGTACCTGCTGATGAAAAGCAGGGAGACAAAGTACAATGAATGAGTAAAACAGAAGGAAAATGCATGGCTAAGATGGAAGAGCAAAAGTGGAAGAATAAAGGGAAGATGATAGAGGGAAAAAATGGAGGAGAAAGGTAAGTGAAAACAGGAAAGAGAATGAAGGAGACACAAGCAAGGATGCAAGGGAGAGACAAAGGAAGGAAGTGGGACACACAGAAGTAGAGCCATTCTTTAGCTCTAGTGTCTGTTGCTCTTTGGTGCTTCATTGGAGAGTGAGTGTCGTAGTCATGATCATAAGGTTATGACTGAAGGTAAGTCTTAAGTGCTTGGGTCAAACTGAAGACAATTGGTTCTTCTCCACACTTGGGGAAAATACTTGTTGGAAAAAGCAATTTAAACTGCTGTGACAAATACTAAAACTTCCACGAGTAAGTACAAAAGCAAGCGATCTGTTGATCTTTCCTTGCTTGTGTTGTCCTGTTCCTGGTAATGTTTCAGTCTCTTATCTTGTTTCTGTTTGCCATGGAAAGACATGAGCCAGGAATTACCAGTTCTTGGGACAACCAGAATGTATGACTTTTGTTTTTCTTTTTTTGCACGCTGGGAATGTCAAGTGTGACTTTAAATATTTAAAATTTGTGTCATCAGTTCTTGGACCAGCAGAGTCAGTGCAGAATTTTGAATTGCACCAAAAGCAGAAGCAAAACATACATAGTGGCAAGGGCATTTCTTTAGTCCAGGAAAACTAAGTAGAACCCTGACTCAGTTACAAATGAGAAGATAAAGGGGCAAAAGAGGGCCCTCTATCACACCTAGTGTTTTGTAGGCTTTTCCAGTACCTGAGATCCAGGATATCAGTAGCAAGTCCAGGCCTACAGACCAAACTGAGTTACTAAGTCAGGCTATAAGGTGTTTATCCCGTGCAAGGTAGGTGTTTGCTTTCCTATGCATCAGGTCATCTTCTTTTATTAAATGAGTGGCTGGGAAAATGGTAACTGCTGCAGGCTCCTCACCTCCTACTCTGCCAGCCAGCAAAAGGTACTCCAGGAGGATGGGATACCCATTTTCCATTCTTGAAAGACCACTGAAGACCTTTGGGCTCACACACTTCCTGATGTATAGGAGTAAGGGAAGAGTGAGAAGGGGAGATTGACACGTGCAGGTGTTGGAGCCATCCAAGAGCTTTCCAGTTGGCCAAGGTGACACTCATTCAGGTTCACCTGCCTGCAGTTTGACATGTGAGTTCATAGGAGATAAATTTCAATGTGTAGAAACTCTTATAGTAAGGGTTATAAAATTCTAGCTCTTCTGTCCCTTGACATGTGAAGGTGGCTTGCAGATTTATTGCCAAGAAGTAACATTTCTCTCCTTCAACCACGGGTGAGCTTTTATTTCACAGGAAGTATTAATTCCTACTACAGGCACCTGTTTCGAGCACTTCAGCAGGTAAAATTCCCCTCTCCTTGAGGGAACAAGGTTTCTTTGTCTCTAAAAACCCTGGTCATGTATGTTGTTTGCAGATTGTCACCCTCAGAAACCGGATCGATCAGGCCCAGAAGCAGTAAGTACTTATATCCCCTTCCTAGCTCCTGGCTTGGGGATATCTTCTCAGTGTTCAAATGAGTCACTTCAGCCTCAACACTGACATTTTCTGGTTGCAATGAAATGGGGCTAGAGATGGAAGGGCCACTCCCATCCTGCCTCACATTGAGAAAATGAAAGGCAAACTGAAGTGAATGTAACACTTAACAAGAAAAAAATTGTGTTTCTTCACACCATCTCTTCAAAATTTTCCTCTGCTTATTGCTGGGTTTTTCAAACACCTGTCTGAGGTGCTTTGAATACTTGAGGGAATGCAACCCTTGTTTATGAAGGATAAACAAGCGGTTGCTAAGATTACGAGGAATGGTGTGTAACAAGACTAACATAATGGGATTACTGTTGTGAGTTCTTTTCACTCATCATCTCTCTCCCACTTTTCTTGACCACAAGACAATTTCATTACTTTTTTGAGTCTAATATCTTCATTCTAGGTATTTTTAATGAATTTATGAGACACCAGTGGTAGACAAAGCTTGGGGGTTAGGACATGTAGAAAACTAATACTCACAGAGAAGTAACTGCAGAGCAGAAAGGGAGGAGACCTCTGCAGGGCAGAAGGGGAGGAGAGTGGCGGATTTGATCTTCTCTGTGTGTCTGTATCTTTTTAGCAAAGTCGTGCCAGGAATGACTCAGTGGCCTTTGGTGATATCTTTGGATGATAGGAGTGACAAGTTACTGCCTTCCCACTTCCCCAAGACACCCTGACTTATCAAATGAAAGTAACACTGGGGGTTTGGTAGTCTGTAGATGCCAAACATAAGGCTTGACCTTCCCGTGGTATTTTCTGTACAGAGCTGTAGGCTGATGAACCTCAACAGAATGTACAGCTGCAGGAGGATGCCATGGTTTGTCTGGGTGTTGCTGCTCTTGCAGGGCACTACCACACCACCCACAATAGGGCACTGCCTGCTTGTTCCCCCAAAAGACAGGATACTCTCTCAGGACATCGTTTGAAAAGGTTGCACTGAGAAGCCCAGAGCTAACGAGATTTCTGTGTGCTTAAATTTCTATCCACACTAGACACTATCATTCCAAAGCAGTGCCTGCCAGAGTATTATACAAGGATCAAATGAGTCTTTTGCTTCAGACTTTATTAAATCTCCTTAAGCACACGCTAAAGGTTAGGTGTAACATCAAACATCACAGGTGCTTGTGGATATAAAAGGACTCTGCCTTCGTTTGAGGAGCTGTGCAGTTCCTACATAGGGTTTTGAACCTTCAGAAAGGCTGGCAAAAGGGACATAGAGATTAATTTAAGATAAGCAGAAAGTGCATGCTCTCTTTTACGTAAACCACCAATTTTTTCAAATAGACCAAACCTATCTTGGTCAAAGGTAAAGTATCCACTATGTGTGTGTCTCTGTTACTGTGCTACATTCTCCTGCAAATACAGCTGGTGCTCTTGAACCAATCCATGGGGCAGCACAACAAAAACCTCCCCAGATATGATCTCCCCATGTTTTTCTTCTCTCTGGAGGAACCAGTGATTCTGAAGAAAGGCCTCTGTTAACAGCAGCACCTTGTGCTTGGTCCCCAGCCCCACACTCTGCCGTGTCAAAGAGCTGCCCCCACTTTGCACGTGCTTTGGTTCAAGAAGCAGCCTCATCACTGTGTGTGTGAGATGGAAGGGTTTGGGGCTGTGCCAAGCCCCACAAACCAAAGTGCTGCTAATGGGAACTAGTGCAGAATCTAACTCAACTAACTTCCTGCCCAGCCCCATTCTGAGTTCAGGCTTCTCAAGCAGAAGGTAAGTGGCTTGCATGTAGGATTGCCCTTCTGTGTGCAGAACCCTTGGAGAGAGTTTGCCTCAGGTGCTTTGACTGGGGAGTATAGCTGGACTGCTCCCACACACCATGAGCAAGAGAGGGATACTGATATGAAAGCTGGCCTAAAAAGTTGTTTGGATTGTTTTGGAGGCTCTTGCTCTCATGATATAAATAGCCACTCTGCCTTTGCTAGAGCAAAGCAATTCTTAGTTGTATTTAAATTAGTGTTCAGCTTTTTGCCTCCACTACTGAATAGAGCATCTAGGGAATTTGATCAGAGCTCTTTCATACTGAGAAAATTTCTCTAGATAGAGCTCTAAATCCTAAAATCTAGACCACAGCAGATTTGTATTCAGAAAACATCGAGTCTGTGGCTGCACAGATCTGTCACTTAGTTTGGAGACCACCTAGATTTCTACCCTGATAATGCAGGAGTCTGGAAGGGTCCCCCTCTTTCAGGCATGCACTTCCTGCCTTTCACACTAAGAGCCCCAGGAGGAATCTTTTTCCACAATATCAACAATATTTTTCTCAGGAGGTGGTCAATGGCAGGTGTACCCAACATGTGAGAAGTGAAAGCAGCTGAAACCTAATCTAAGAGTCAGAAATGCAGAGTGGCAACAGAGCCCCACTGCTTCCATCATGCTGACATGTTTTTCTCTCCTTTTGCATTGTAGCAGCAAGAAGGCAGGAGCCAAGGGCAAGGTTGGTGGGCGCTGGAAGTAAAGAACCAGGCAGGATGGCCTTTAGTGGTGTGCTGAACCCCTGCTGGTCTCCTCTTTCCTCCTTCTCCGATCACTTGTGTTCTCATGCCTCGATGATAACAAAAATCGCATCAGCCTGGATTGGCTATTGCTGCTGCTTTTCTTCCTGGAGGGGTCTGGTGGCTTCCTCAGGCAAGGGGAAGCAAGTTCCCTGTGGAACTGGGATGACTCCTTGCTGGCATCTTCAATTCCTGCTGAGCTTGTCCCTTATCCTCCTGATACCAGCCCTATGCTGTCCTGTAGATTGGTGTGTACAAATCTCTGGATTTTGTAAATAAAGCACAACCAGTACCTACTCCAGCGACAGCCTGCTGGAATGGTGTTTTGTATTTTATTTAATGCTTTCCCATTTTCCAAGGATTTGGGAGTTGGTCCAAACCCTTACTTAATATCATTTGATCTGTCTCTACAATGGGGAATAGGGTCAGTATCATCAGCAAAGACTCAGGATTAGGGGCCTGTTTTAAGCCATCGTGCAGGCAGATACCAAGAGCCGACTATTCTCAGGGAGCTCATAATCTGGCTGCCAAATGTAGCTGAAATTGACTTCAAAGTTCGAGTGATGAAGTGAATCAAAGAGTTGGGAACAAGGGAACAAATCTCCAGAAGTGGTAGTTTTCAGCACATTGCTTTTATTAAAGGCAGACAAGTGCAGTGGAGAATGATTCATTAAAATATTCCATTAAAATATTTATTGTGGCCATTAGCCTGCATACAATATTAAAGCCCAATCCTGAAGTGTGAATTACTCAGTTAATTCAATGTAGATGTCAAAACACAAGTGGCTGTTACTAAATGCGAGGTGTGAGCTGTTCTGTAGGGTCTCTTGTCTTTGCCAACCCTTTAACTGCCCTGGTGGAGGGAAGTCCATCACAGTCTCTCCCACGTTTCCAAACTTCTGTCTGTTTCTGGTGCCTGTGTGCCCACTCCGGCTCTCTGTTGGCATATGCTGAGGTGTCATGGAGTCATGAGTGGTTTGCGTATGAAGAGGCCTTAAAGATCATCCAGTTCCAACTCCCCTGCCATGGGCAGGGAGGCCTCTCACTAGACCAGGTTCCTCATAACCCCATCCAGCTTGGCCTTGAACACTACCAGGGGTGGGGCATCCACAGTTTCTCTGGGCAACCTGTTCCAGTGCATCTCCACCCTCACAGTAAAGAAATTTCTTCCCAACGTCTAATCTAAATCCACCCTCTCTCAGTTTAAAACATTTTCCTCTTGTCCTGTCACAATATACCTTGGTAAAAAGTCTCTGTCTTTCTTATAAGCCCCCTTACCTACTGAAAGGTCACAATCAGGTCTCTCCCCAGCCTTCCCTTCTCCTGGCTGCACAACCCCAGCTCTCTGCCTGTCCTCACAGGGGCGGTGTCCCAGCCCTTCCAGCATCTCTATGGCCTCCTCTGGACCTGATCCAACAGCCCTGTGTCTGTTGTGCTGGGTTCTCACCAGCGTGGAGGACAGGAGGAGAGTCAGGACAAGGTCCCAGTAAAGGCAGACAGCACTGCAGTGTCCTTCAGAGGTGATATTTTCATGTAATCACAGAATTGTTAGGGTTGGAAGGGACCTCTGGAGATTGTTCAGTCCAACCCGCCTGCTAAGATAGTGTCACCCAGAGCAGGTGATGCAGCAATGTGTCCAGGTGGGTTTCAGTACCTCCAGGGAGTGCGAGTCTACCTCCTCCCTGGCTAGCCTGTTTCAGTGCTCTGCCACTCTCAGTGTAAAGATGTTCTTCCTCATGCTGAGGTGGAACTTCTGGTGTCTTAGTTTATGGCCATTGCTCCTTGTCCTGTTGCTTGGCAGCATTGAAAAGTCTGGCATCATCTTCTTGTCACCGTCCTTTGAGATATTTGTATGCAATAATGAGATCCCCTCTGAGTCTTCTCGTCTCCAAACTAAACAGGCCCAGCTCCCGCCGTCTCTCCCCAGAGAGATGCTCTAGACCCCTCCTCATCTGCATGACCTTCTGCTGGGCCCTCTCTGGTAGCTCCTTGTCTTTCCTGTACTGAGGAGACCGGGGCTGGGCACAGCGTTCCGCGGCTCCTTCGGGGGAGCCTCCTCGTCCTGCGTCCCCTTCCCGCCCTGTGTCCCCTTCCCGCCCTGTGCTCCTTCCCCGTGCCCCTCGCACGGCCCCGCCGCGCTCCTCCGCGCCAGCAGNCGGTCGGGGCAGCGGGGTGGGGGGCCGGCCGGTCAGTGAGCGGCGGCGTGTCCCCGCAGGTACCCGCTGTTCCAGAGGGGCGGCCCGCAGCTGCGGATCTTTCGTCCCAACTTCTTCATGCTGGCGGTGCGGCCCGGCGTGCCCCAGCCCGAGGACACCGTCCAGTTCCGCGTCTCCATGGAGTGAGTGCGGGCACGGCCGCTGGGCTTGTGGGCTGAGGGGTGGGAGAGCCGAGTGCTAGGGCAGGGAACGGGCTTCTGCATCAGGGAGACCTTGCAGAGGGCGGCGAGGGCACTGATTTCATGACCAGCTTTGCGTGGCTCCTCTCCCCGTGCTAGTGAGGCGCAGCTCTCCCAGGGATGGGCTAGGGAAGAAGGAAGTGCTTATGAATTTGATCCAGAGTAAGCAAGGTGGTATCCAGTTATTTGTCAGGACTCTTTCAGCCTGACCAGTCTGCTGGCACGCATTAGAGCCCACAAGCCTGAGGCAGGTTCTGGTAAGATCGGCAGCTCCTACTCAGAATAAGAAAGGTGTCTCAGGTCGGCCAGTGAGAAAGCATGCTAAACACAGGATGTACCTGCCATTTTGAATGTTGAGGCTACAGAGGATAAAATATTTGACAGTTGTTACAGTTTATGGATCACAAATCGCTGTAGCAGTGTGTGGTCTAGGCTGAGTTTATACTTTCACGTAGTAAATCTGTCTTGGTTAAAACAAGAGGAAGACATTTATTCCACAGTATTAACCAATCTCTAGTTTATTTTATTTAAATATTTACACTTTTTTTCTTTTCTTCCCCAAAATGTTTTTTTCATTGCCTAGAATGACAAAATTGGATATCAGGAATTACCTTGAAAGAATATACAATGTGCCGGTAGCTGCTGTGAGGACCCGGATACAGTATGGTAAGTGCGGTTGAGTAATCTAAAGGAATTAATACAGCATCCCTGCACAGACAGAGTAGACTTTACCTCTCAAAAAAGTCTATTAGATTTCAGCAGACTTTGGTTCCAGTGGTTCCAGGTGCTCAGTTGTTGATGTCTCCTAGCTTAGTTGTTTTTTCATCCCTTCAAATGAACATGCACCTCTTCATACTGGAATGCTTTGATTAAATTATGATGTAAGTTTCACTCTAAAAAGAAAAATCTGAATTTAAAAAGGCTAATCATCCTGACAGTTATCTAGCTTGCGCTTTTGTAGTTGTTACTGTTTCTCCTTGAAGACCAGTGGGTGTCTCCCTTCAGAAGAAATTGCTGCATGTGTTTTAATGCAAGTAGTAATTAAACTAATTTCAGCTGTAGCCTTCTTTTAAAAAATGAGCTGATACTAGCTTGCATGCACACACGGGAGGTGTTATGGTCTAACAATAGGCAAAGTTTGTAGAGCAAAGAAAAATGCTTTGTTAAACCATCCACAGTAGATAATGTCAGAAAAACATCTTGACAAATTTTCATGTTTTTATCACCTGTTGTTACCAGATTTCTGCTACAGACTTGAATATTTCCTCTTCTGCTTCTTCTCTTGTACAATCTCTAGAAGCAACAAGAACAATAACAAACTGCCCAACCCCCCCACCAAAACCAACCAAAAACCCACCAAAAGAACAACCCAAGAGAAAAAAGAAAATGTTCTTAGTTTAACTTATGCTGAGCTCTTGACTTGAAGCAGAGGGACTAAATTCTAACTGAAATAGGCTAAATTTACAAAATTTCACCTTTACATAGGAATGCTTCCTTTCCCAGAGCTTCTCTGACTGCAGTTTGGATGCAGTCAGGAATATTTTTAATTTTTTTTTCATGTTAGTTTATGTTTTTGATCACCAGCCAGTGTAATTATTGAGTGGAGAGTAACTTGGTTAGGACGTCTTTGACGGCTGGGTTTCTCATTTTTCATGCAGTGACTAAGAAAGGAATTATGTGTTTATAATGGTAAGATTAAGGACGATTTAAAAGAGAATAGGAGAAAAGACCTGTAGTAGTGAAAAATGGAGGATGAAAGAAAAAGCTTCAAAATAAGGTTGTAAAACTCAGAACATATAAAGGAAGAAAAAACCTGGGAGTATCATCTGTAATATGCTTGTATGAAAAACAGAATTAAATTAAGTCATAAATACCAAACACATACAGTTCCAAAGAGCACTGAAGAATATTCATGCTTGTCCTTATAACCATTTTGTCCCTCACTGCTAATTTTAAGGGATGGTATATAGTCAGGGATAAACGAGGGTTAGAATGCCTAATAAATTGAGAGCTTTAATGTCGGCCTAATGTGAAGGGGGTAAGTTGTACATCCCACTTCAGCTGTGACCAGCATGCTTGGAGAAGGTTGAGATGCTTTCTTTTGTTTGGATGTGGAGTTTAATTTCCTGGTGTATAAACAGTAGATCCAGCTCATCAGCTGAATACTAAAAAATGTCAAGTTTAAGGCTGTTTAGTGGTCGTTTTCTCCTTGTCTTCCTGAAGCTTTGGATGTTGGGAGGACAGTTTATCATCCCTGGCCCCTACTTGGGAGACTTTCCTCCTTGTTTCTTTGCAGACTTTGTGTGTGGCGTGAAGGCACAATGGCAGCAGGCTGATGGTGCCTTGGTTCTCTGCTTGTAAATGAGGAGAGCAGTGTCCAGAGTTTCAGGACATTTTAAAAAATCGTGGTGCTGTGCTGGTAGTGAAGGAGGAGTATTCCTCTTAACAGTAAATCAGAACTAGGCAAGTCCCCTCTTCAGTTTGGCCTTGCTTTGGAGAACTTGGAAGTCCTGGGAAGTAAAAGGCGGGATTCTCTTCATTTCTGCAGGTGCGAACAACAAGAGGAATCACAGGAATCAAAGAGTGAAGAAGCCAGATTACAAGGTTGCCTACGTACAGCTGGTGAGTTAACACGGATGCTTGTGAGGAAAGAGAAAAGCAGCGTTAACCAGCCAAGCTGAAAGTAGTGTCCAGTGAGTTGTCCTGGTTGGCTGAATATTTCTGCCAACCCTCTAATAATGACAGTTTCTTTAACACATTCCAGAATGTAAAGAGGCTTAAATGACTTGGTCTGAAGATCAAATTCAAACAAATGGTTGGTTTTCAAGTCCCGTGTTGGTTTGAGGTCTGTCTGTAGGTTGTGGTCTGATGTCATAGGGTGCCGCTTTGCCAGAGAGTTTCATGCTGACCCTGTACTCTGTGTGCCGGAAGGTTCACGACTTGTGTGGTTGATTGCTGAAATGTCCAGTAAATGAAAGAATATATTGTGAGGGCAGGGAACTTCTTATTAAAGGTCTTTGAATTTCAGAGAAGACTAAGGCTTATTCCTTGGAGAGCCTTTAGTCACGTCTAAACAAGCATGCTTTGTGGCTGAACCAGGCTCTGAAACATACGTTGGTTGCCCAGTGGAAAAGGAGCTTCATGTTCTTACAAACTTCTTTCATAACAGGAGCATGTTACAGTTTAGACTTCTCTTGGGCTTACCTGTCTTTATGCAAAAAAGAAGTGCAACCAGTGGCAGAAAACCCCTTCATATACCAAAATTACATTAAAGAGATGCTATTTATGGTTGTAAAACCATGAGCTCAAAATTGCAGTTGGCAACACATCACTGTTCCTCCGTCTTGGGACAAGGATTCAGTGTTGGGGGAACACTGTGATCTTAAAAGACTGGCTAAGACTTCATGTGGATGTGGGGTCGAACTCAAGAGGCACAAACAATGGGAAATCAGATTTTTAATATTTCAAAGTTCAAATATGCTTAGAAGTTTTTTTGTAAGCCCCTTCTGGGAAGGGGAGTAGAAAGAAAAGTGAGGACAGTATGTTTTTCTAGACAGCCCTTACCTAATTTAAAAGAACAATATAAAGTGCAATGTTACTAGGAAGTAAGAGAGTTGTATTTAGATGAGGACTAAAATTGATTTACTCTGATGAAGTTAAAGGCATCCTCATCTCTGTGAGGATTTTACATTACGATGGCTGAAACACACATTGCTTTTTCAAGGAAGAGTCTCTGCTTTGGTGAGCAAATTCTTCCTCCTGGATTGTCTGTGCTAGGTTTTTGTTTGCTGGAGATCAGGATTGTAGAATCAGGAATTGAATGCTTGGACTGACGATGTACCTCACAAGTTGCTTTCTCTGAGCGTTGTTCTTTAGTAGGTAGTTGTAGGCACTTTCCATTGCCACAGCCTCCTTCTAGTGACTTCTGGCTTTTAGAAACTTGTTGCCCAACACTGAAGCAGACACGGGTCTAGTGAACTGTAGTCAGTTCTCAAATTTTATTTCACTGTAATGCAGTCTTGTGTCCTTTGTCTGCTGAGGTGAGAAGGAGGTAGTCTGCAACCCAGAGATACTCAGGGGGAAGGAGTGGGAAGCAGAATGCTGCTGCTGTGTTGGAGCAAGCCACTCATTTTAAGGCAGTGCCTTCGTGCATTTATTTCACATTCAGCCTCTCAACCTAGAATAGCAGCCATTACCTTAAGGGTTGTTCAGCAGAGGTGCGGAGATTACCTAAACTAGCTTGATGTTGGAGGCAGGAGTAGTTTGGTCTTTCTTCCAGCCTCCCATTTTCTCTCCTGGGCAATGCACGGAGCCCTGTTGCAGTGTGGCTGAGGTCTCTTAGTACGTGGGACAGCAAGAGTCCCTTGTTGCCTTATACTGCAGTTACCAGAATAAGTTCTTAAGGAATGCCATGTTTTCCATCTCTCCCATGAACAGGGTCAAGGACCACTTTTTGGTGGTGTTTTTCATGTCAAGGGAGGGAATCCTGACCATTTGCTGAACTCTTGCCAGTGAAGCTTGGTCTCTGTGTTTTTTCTCACCTCATTCCTGCTCTCTGTCTATTTTTTTTTTCTATTGTTGTTGTGGTATGTTAATTCCATTAATATTTAGGTTTCTTTATTCCTCCCCCTTTCTCTTTTTCCTTTTGTTTGTTGCTTTTCATCACTAGCTCTGATGTCTCAGACAATGAGCTCCCAGCTCTGTGTTCACACCAACTTTAAGCAGTGGGTGAAGCCAGAAACCCAGTGTCATTTCTGAATCTAAAGGGTTTGCCTTCGTTCTCATTCATGGTGTGATCAGGCCATTACAGGCCCCATGCAGTCCATTGTTAATATCTGCCTAATTTAGGAAAAGTCTTTGGTAACCACTGTAAAATCCTTATTTTCATGAGAATTAGTTTGCATCTGCCAGGAGTCAGAGTTGCTGGGCTTTCCCACCATTTTTACCAGCTGTGTTTTCTCTCATTTTCAAGTTTCTTGTTTTCAGTCCAGTTTCAAGTTATAACTGCTTATGACTGGAAAAATATGGATGTGTTTTTGGAAGGTCTTGGGTTGATCTTTCTGTTGCCCACTAGGTGGAAGTATTGCTCTTTCCAGCCTGACTTGGTGGCGGCTGTTGTGCAGTTTACCTGAATGAAATTGAGTTTATTCTCATGACCAGTTATGTTTCCCTGCTTCATAAAGCATCACCTTATGTGTCCCAGTGCAACACACATATCCATTGACTTACTGCAAATGTCTCAAAGGTGGAAGGTGTATGAAGTCATAGTCAGCATGCCCTTAGGTGTCAGACCAGTGCCCCAGCTGTTCCACATGTAAGAATTGTTGTCCTTTCTTTTCCAAATACTATTTCTTGGAGATTCAGAGCTGTTTACTTTATTCTCAGGCGGTAACTGGACAAATACGTGATCTATCCAAGCATAATATTTTCACACTAAAAAAATACCTCAAATCATAGAAGGCTGTGGATCAACAATATCTTGGCATTCCAGAGCCTGCTTGCCTTTTTTCCTCTTTTGGAATGTGGTGAGAAAGGTTTAAGTTAGCGACTTATGGCCCTGTATATCAAATGCTAGTTTTCTACACTGTTCTGTTTTTTAAATTATACCCAAGTTTTATATCTTTGCAAACTAGATAAAATAAATGTAAAACAGCAGCATTTCTCCTTACTCCAATACAGGTATAATTATCATAACAAAAAGGAAAAAAAAAAAAAGAAGAAAAGAAGCCAGTGGGAAACTTTGCAGTTGCATTAACATCAGGGAAATTAAAAAAAAACAACAACATCCCCTCCTTCTCCTCCTTCAGTGTTCTCACTGGTTTGGCTTAACAGGTGTCAGTACCCGTGGGAGCACAACTGTAGACAAGCCTCTGGAATCCAGACCTATTTTTAATTAAACCTGTTTTGAGAAATGTAGTGGAGATGACTGTAAAAAGGAGTCTGACCTTGTCAGCGTTAGGGCTAACACCTATTTAGCTGCTTGAATGATGGCACCGGTGGGAACATTTTTGCAAATGCTTTCTCCTCAACCGCTGTTCAGAGTATCCTGTACATTCATGGTAATTAACTTATTTGCACATCAGATACGACAGCAGTTTTCTTTTGAATTCACAGGAAACTTGGATGATCCATATGCAGTGTTGTTCCTGAGTGGATTTTGGAAGTTGCTTTCCATACTGTTTTGCCATATGTTTTAGCATCAGGTGTTACCACTGCTGTAGTAGGAGAATTGTTCAAATGCACTGGGTTATTAAACTTAGCTGCATTTGCTGCTACTGCTGGACTGAATCGTGTACTTTTGGGAGTCCAACATTTTTGTAGTCAGTGATACGATAAACATCACTTTTCTGCTAATTCTGAAGGACAGTAATAAGTGCTTCAATTATCCAAATAACCAGAAGATCTCAGAGTTGTTTACATGATCAGTGTTTGATGCATCATTGTTGCACAGTAATATCTGTGCTGACCTTCCATTTCTGAACTTTTCAGGGGACGCAAAGGTCAGAGAAGTATAAGTGAATTTGTGCTGGATAATCCTTCCAGCAGTTTTCTGACGTGAGGCTCAGCAGTGGAAAGGCCAGCAGTTGACTTCATAGGCTTAATTATGGTCACTTAACCTCTCATTAAAATGAATGGAGGCAATTTGTATCACTCCATGTGATAACTCCTTAGACTCCAAGAACAAGGTGTGTTTTTACCCTTTCTAAAGATGAAGGNAACTTTTCAGGGGACGCAAAGGTCAGAGAAGTATAAGTGAATTTGTGCTGGATAATCCTTCCAGCAGTTTTCTGACGTGAGGCTCAGCAGTGGAAAGGCCAGCAGTTGACTTCATAGGCTTAATTATGGTCACTTAACCTCTCATTAAAATGAATGGAGGCAATTTGTATCACTCCATGTGATAACTCCTTAGACTCCAAGAACAAGGTGTGTTTTTACCCTTCTAAAGATGAAGGCTTGAAATCTAAAGGGAAAATAAATGTTTGATGCTAAGGTCACTTTTTATTGTGAAGGATGTTACTAGCATTTAACAAATGAATCCTCATAAGGCCTTGTGTATAACTCACTTTTACATTCGGGTAATGCTGAATTGAGGATTAGAGTTGTGCAGGAGTAGAAGTTTAATGGGTCCTGTTTCTGTTATCTGAGCACTGGACCACACATCTCACTCGTGTATAACCTTAGAATTTGTAGGAAAAAGGGAGGTCTCTGGGAAGACCCCAAATTGAGAAGAGCAGTGTGTAAAATCATCATGTTGCCTTTATTTTTTTAGGTGTTCAATGCCACCTCTCTGACTTGCTTTGTTTGGGAGTTTTTGATCTTTTCTTTTTAGAATTGTAAGGTTTCACTTAAGAGTGAGGTGAGCACATCGTGGTAGAGCTTATCCTGACAGATTCCAGAGTATCAGGGGATCACTTCACATTGGTGAAAAAGATCTTTTGCTGTCAGTGCATCACCCATTTCCAAGACAGACTTGAGTTATCTGAGCAAAATTACTTTTTTTCCAGTGTCTGTCTTTTTTACAGGATTTTCTTTTAGCACAGCTATGTTGAGTAGAAAGGTGGTGTTATCTTCTCCCCCTTTCTCTGTGCTTCTAAGGTAATTATGCTGGCAGAAGTTTTAAAGTAGAAGCAAGTTCTAGCCTTTTTAGAGGTTACTTCAGCTTATGAGAATTTCAGTAATTCAGCAATTAAAAGGATAAATAGCTTGCAAAAGGTAAAACAGTTAACAAATGCAAGGTTTTCAGGTAAGCCAGAACCTCCCTTTCCGGTTGGATATGAGCTTCATGTTTTAGCAGTTTGTAAACCAGATAAACCCTGATGAACTTTGTAAGAATTGTTTGCTTTATTCCAGTGATTGTATGGTTGTCAAATGGTTGCTGTATAGCAGTAGGGAAAACTTCTGCAAAGAAAAAGTGTAAGAAAAAGCAGCACTGTATAGAGGAGTGACAATCCCCCTGTTTCTTTGGTAGGCATTTTTTTGAGGAGGTGGCCTATGAACTTGAATCTCAGTAGCCTCTGGCATTATGTGGAAGATGCACTGAGTGTAAATATGCCTGGACAGACTCAGAATCCTTTATGTAACTTGATGCCTTTTGGTATTTTTTAAATTTTGAAATACCCAAGATACAGGCTTCTTCTGAAAACTAGCTACTGAGCATGCACAACAGCTATTTTTCATACAGCTTTCATCACTCCAGAGCCTTACAGTGCAGTGTTACTGCAGAGTATTGTTACTTAAGATTTATCAACCTTCAGTTCTCAGGGTGTAATGTCTTGGCTGTTTTGAATCGTGTTTGGCTGCCAGCCAAAATCAGAATTTCTTCACAAAACAAGAGCTGGAAAGAGCCAACTTGTCCGTGCTGATTTTGATTTATTAGAAGACTCCAGATACAGATTGACATTTTCAGCTCAATATTTGACTTTCACCAGCCTTGAAAAGGGAACTGTGAGCACTTTGATAAACAGCTTAAAGGTTTGTCTGGTTCTGCTACAGCCTCTATGTGTATCTTTTTTGTTTTCTTCCCTCTTTTTAAGATAATAAGTGTTTTGCAATGCTTAGTGAATTACCATGGATGTTGTTAGTATGCTTTAGGGACAGCTTTCCTTCATTCTCCAGTAAGGGAAATGCATTGGTCCTGGAAGCATACCAGAATGAAAGTGCTGCATAACAAGAACAGTCCCTTACTACACTGTTACCAATATAAATAGTTGTCAGATTTTCAGCGGAGGTGGTGTGTCTACCATGTTAGCCTGAGTTGTTTTCTGACTTGTTCAACTAAAATGGCTTCCTCTCCAGGGCAGACAGGTCTTTAGCATGGGCCTTGTCTGTTCTGTAGGTACCACAGGGCTGGGTGACCTGCCCACAGCGCAGTTAAAACACAGCAGTTTTTTGTAATATTAGCAAATTCTTTTCCAAATACTTCAGTGTGCTAAAATCCTGGGCAGCGCTTGACCTCAAGGGTGCTTGTTGGTGATCCTGCTGCAGGAAGAGGTTCAGTAGGCTGCAGCTTTGGGCTTGCTCAAGGACCCTGGTAAGGCCAGTTTCTTTCTATGCCATGAAATGGGACTGTGCTTTAGCTGTCAAAGGACAGGTCTTACAAGGATACCTGTTGGTAATTTAAAGGTACAAAAGAGCTGAAACCCCAGAGTATACACCAATGGAAAGGAAAACCTTGATATGTTCCAGCTGAGCTTATCCAGGCTTGAATCAAGGAAAAAGCAATGTACACAGCAGCTCCCTTGTTGTTTTTGTAGTATGGTCAGGCTCTTAGGAAACCCCCAAGAAGTATGCACTACAAAAACAACTGGAGCATTGCTGTGTAGAGTTGGTATTTTGTAGATTCCGGTCTGGATAATCTCATCTGGGATAAGTCATGCTTTTTTCTCTCCAAAGCATATGAGGTTTAGATTTTTTCACACCTGTTTTTTGCCAGGTTGAGTGTATATGATTAAATGAAACATAGCACACATTCAGCTGGGTCAGGGATGTGGTGATGGTTCTGTTGGATTTATTTATGTCTTATTTCTGATCCCAAATTGCGGAGTAGGTAGTCATGTCGGGGAAGGCTCCTTTCATGTCCTTTGTGGAACCATTTCATAACTGAGACACTTGTTCGGTTATATTTACTGCATAAATATAAAGACTGGTGGATCTGAAAAAAAGCCAAACCCACCTGTTTTCATCTGAAGCAGTTAAATGCTTTTCTTAAGATTTCTGTATGCAGAATGTTGTCAAAGAAGTTAATGTACGGTAACGTTTGTAAGTGTTTTGGAAAGTAATTTTAGAGTTATGGGTGACCAGTTACAAGTTCTATTATGCAAGGTCCCATATAGAATTGAAGGGCTGATATTGTTGAGTTTAATGAAGTTGTGCTTAGAGCAAACACCACTAAAAATAAGTAGGTAATGTTAATAGGATAGTACATTTCCACAGAAAAATGGTTTCCTGCTGTTAGATAAAAACCAGAGACCAAGTAAATGTTTATTTTCCAAGTGGGAGACGTAGATCTGATGATGATGTTTCACTAAAATGACTTGTCTGTTAGGCAGAATGACTGATGCAGATGTAATCACTTTAATCTCATTAGTGGTATATTAGATTGTTCCCACTGTAATTGTTTTACACCATAGTCTTTATGTCTGTTGATAAGAGACCTCTGATATCTGTTATTCTGTATTCCCACATTACACCCTACAATAACAGCTGCTAGGACTGCTCTCTCTTATCCTTAGCTGAGATCTAAACAACTGCAACCACTACTCATATCCTGAGTGTTAAAATAATGAATGCCTGCTCCACTGTGTATTTCCTTGGTGGTGTTTAACAAAATCACTTATTTTGCTCATCTTGCTTTTACTGTATGACTCACACATCATCTCTGAGCTGGTTCAAAGTCTTTGCAGAGATGTCCATCTCCTGATCATTCATCTGTTAAAAAAAAACCAAAAAAACATGTCAGTATTTTAAGTGGCACACAGAAGAGGAGAGGCTGAAAGTTAGCTTTTGAGAAGAAGGGATATACATGTATCTTGGGGACATGGGTGGTAAGAAATTTTGGGAGGTCACGTGGTACCATTTTGCACTAGCTGGAAATTCAGGGTGGTCTTTCACTGTAAGTGTATGCATCATAGCTACTGCAGAAAGGCTGGAATGTCTCTCTGACCATTTGTTTTCTCTTTAGGGACAAGGACAAACCTTTCAGTTTCCCAACCTATTTCCAGAGAAAGAACAAGACTCAGAAACACGCTCTTTCGATGACTTCAGGGATAAATATATGGAGAAAGAGAAGCAGAAGCAGGAAGGTGACCCCAGACGAGGTGGAGTCCCTGATTGGTTTGGACTTTGATGCAACAAGCCAGCTGCCTTCCTTTAGGCTCAGAGGGATTTTGATTAGCACAACTTGCACTCTTCCCTTCTCATAATGACCGAATGTTTATTCTTGAGCAGCCCTTGCTAGCATGTCTTTTTTTTGGCTGTTTGTGCTTGACTACAACAAAATGGCCCTGAAGAAATAAAAAGGTAAAATAAATCTGACTGCACCAGGTCTTTTCTGTGAACTTGCGGACTATTTCTAAAATGTGGAATTCCTTGTTGTCGTTTCTGAATGTGAGGGTGTCATTATGTTTACCTTCTTCGTGCTGCTGTGGGTTGTTTTGAGTAGAAATAGGCGGCATTTAATTTCCTAGGATACGTGCAGTTTGTATTGACTAGAATGTACAAAAGTCAAGATAGGGTAGTCAGAGGTGGACATGAAAGTGTAGACAACTGGACTACAGGCTCAGGATGTAGGGTGCCCTTATTGTCACTTACTGTGTCCTGCTATCCTATTGCGTTCCTTGCAGTGACCCCTCCTTTTCTGGAGAAATGCACATGATCTTACTGTACTCTTGTAGCAGTTGTGTGGCTTTTTGGGGACAGGATTTATAGGAGAGGTTTGTGACTGGGCGGGTATGTGTTTGATCCCCTTAAGCATCAAGGAACAGACAAAGGTGGTGCACGTCTCTGCTTGCTGTTGTGCAGTGCAGGTAGCTGCCTTCTGTGACCAGCCTGCCTTAGGAATGTTTACTGGCACGCTTGTGCTGGTATTCCCTCCCCTCTCTGTGGCTACCTTGCAGTGCTGGCAAGTGTCCTGTGTGGACACGGTTGTATTGGCATAGAAATGCTCCAGCCTGTTTTGTGCTGAGGACTAATAAAAAGACTCTTTTTACTTTTTCTGGTGTAACTCCCTCTACTTCCAAGTTGCTGATGCCAGGGCAGTGGTAGAACTTTTCTAGGCCTGGGCTGCCACGTTCAGTGTTTTCATTTCTTGGCTCTGTGGCTGTTTCTCCTCGCTCTGATGAGGATATTTCCTCTTTTCCTTTGTCGAGTCATGTGCTCTGCTGTTGTGTTAGAAGTAGTGCAGGAAAAGGAGGGCTAGGAAGAGCTTCACAGATGGAGATGGGTATTTCTGCTGGCTGTTTGCTACAACACAGCACACACAGGGTTAAATGTATCGCTGATGTTTCACCGGCTTTTGAATTCTGCCACTTGGAGCAATTGGCAGGGTAGTGAATGAGCCCATGCCTTCAAGTGCTTCTACCCGGGTGCTCTCCTTTGTTGTTCTGGGTCTGAACTTGTTTGGACAGCTAGCAAGATGTTTACAAGGAAACAGCTGTTCTCCAGAGAGTCAATCCAAGTAGGATTTTACGCACCCCCTTCTGTTCATTAGTCACCTCTTTCTCCCTGCTACTTCCCTTGTGCATGACAGTCCACCTCCTGCTGTGGTTTGTTGCTTACATCCCCCTTTTTGTCCACTTTCCAAGGGGGATCGTGTATGATCTAAGTTAGCTGGTACTTAAACCAAGAGATGCTCTTAGAGAAGAGGGAGATAAGGGAGGATTTGCTACTCCCAGCCTGCCAGCAGAGTTACAATAGTAGATGTGGAAAAATACTGACTTCACTGAAAACAGTTCATATGTTTGGCATATCTGCAAAGGCAACATTTCCAGAGTTTTGTAGTGACATGTAAAACTCCAGGTTAAATCAGGAGCTGCCTGCAGTTTTAAAGCAGGGTGACTGAATTTTTCTGGGTGCAGGGGTCTCTCTGCTGTGCATAGCCTCATCCTCTCCCCTCCTTTGTTTTAATACATTTTTTAAAGGGGCTGTTTCTCAGACTCACAGATAAGTATGGAGATGACCTATATTGCAACTTGGGCTTTGTTCCTTCAATATAATATTATGGAGTTCGCTGTTTTTTCTTCACTTTCCTTTGTGGTTATCTCCAGTGTAGGTAACTCCATCTTTTTCACCATGGTTAAGGTAGAAAGGGCTCACCTAGTGCTGCCACGTGTCTTACTAACTGGTTGGCCAGCCTTGAGCAAGCAAACGGTCAGGTATGTTAGTTCTGGATGAATAAAGCAGCATTAGACATGTTAGGTGTAACAGCAAAGATAGATTTAACCATCAGCCTCTGCCTTCCCTGTTAATGGTCAGGACATGTTGGATTTGCCAGCTTCTGTACTGATGTTGAGGACCCCAGATGAGTGAAATTTATTTGCAGTCCCAAATGTGCTCTAGGCTCAGTGAGTACCAAAAGCCCCTGTGAAGGTCTACCATGCTTTGCTACTCTGTGATTTCTCCATGGGCAACTAATTTCTAGCTCATGTTCAAGGCAAGTTTCTGTCTAGAGTGGCACAAAAGGGAAGAAACAGAGATGCAAATACACCCATATCTGTATGAAGTTGCTGTAACCAAATTCTGGCAGATACTCAAGCTGCATAAGAGAGCAATCATGTAATCCTATAGAAGGGTTTGAGTTGGAAGAGACCTAAAACATCATCTAGTTCCAAGCCACTGTTGTTGGGCAGGGACTCGTTCCTTGATGTTACCAGCTACCTCTAAAACTATTCCTGTGAAATTCAGGTAAGGTTAAAAAAAAAAGTCGAAGTCCCTGACCCAACATTATTTTGCTTTAATGCTCCTGATTGCAATGGAAGTGGGATTAAAAAGATCTTGAGTCTTTCCCAGTTCCTTGTTGAGCAGTGTTTCTGAGGAAGTCCTAGTGGTTAATACGATGTGGTGCTTCAGTGCTTCATAAATCCCATCCCCCAAGCTGTACAGGTGGGCTAAAGATAACAGAGATGATACTTTAATACAAAGGCACAGATTGTATCAGATGTACCAAAGAAACGTATAGCAAACAAGTTCTGAAACTAGGACAGGGAGTCAGAGTTTTCTGTGAGTTTTGTTCAGTGAACTGTGCTCCTTCCAGCACATCCTGATGTTTGTTTCGGGTGATGTAAAGGATCAGGAGCTCCTGTGAAGTCACATCTAGCCCTGCTGTCAGAGGTGTTGAGCTGTCCTTGGCTATGTCAGCGGCCATACCTGTGGGCCAAGGATGTGGATGTACATGTGAATAACTTCTCCAAGGACCAGAGTAATGACTTGGTTGAAGAGAGTGATGTTCACTGAGGTGCAGGAAAAACCACGTCCTGCACTTGGCATGCACGGGTCTGCAGCTGCTGCTTTCTCTGACGTGCAGGGGAGATGTTGAACGCAGTTCTTTTCCTCTCTGAACGTGTGCAAGCCCCCAAAGAGTAAAGTGCTGGAACAGCCGGTGGATGTGCAGTTGGATGTGCTGGCTGGGCTGGCGGAGAAAGGCATCTGGCTATGCTGAGTGAGTGCTATCCCAGCAATACCATCCAGAGTGCTGTCCCAGCAATACCAGGAGACTTCAGAGGGAACACACAATTGCTTCTGGGTTTTTTGAAACAAACCAAAGTGAATTGCAGAGACAGTGCAGAGGTGACTTATCTAAGTGACTCCCCTAACATTACACCTTAGAAATGAGTTTCGTGTTGTAGGTAGTGTTCTGGTGGGTGCTAGGGGCAGGTTCCTGCAGATAACAAAATTACTGAGTCTTGGAACCATTTTTCATCACCTGAGCCTTGCTATGTGACCCCAGAGGGTGCAGCGCAGCTGGCAAGTGGTTAGACATAAAGCTCTGGTAGCTTTATCTTCTTTGTTACCCAGATTTTAGAATCATAGAACTGTTTGCCTTGGAAGGGACCTTTAAAAATCATCTAGTCCATCAGTCTTTTAATGAGCAGGGATGTCTTCAACTAGATCAGGTTGCTCAGAGCCCAGTCCAGCCTGTCCTTGAATGTTCCTAGGAATGGGACATCTCCCACCTCTCTGGGAAACCTGTTCCATTGTTTCACCATCAAAACTGTAAAAATCCTCTTCCTTACATCTAATCTACATTGACCCTCTTGTAGTTTCAAGCCATTATCCCTGGTCCTATTGCAACAGACCCTGCCAAAAAATCTGTCCCCATCTTTCTTATAGGCCCCCTTTCAGTACTGGAAGGCTGCAATAAGGTCTCCACAGAGTCTTCTCCAGGCTGAACAACCCCAACTCTCTCAGCCTTTCCTCACAGGAAAAGTGTTTCGTCCCTCTAATCACCTTCATGCCCCAGCTCAGGAGCAGGACCTTCCACTTGGCTTGGCTGAATACTCCCAATGTTCCCATGGGCCCGCTTCTTGATCTCGTCCAGGTCCCTCTGAATGGCATCCCGTCCCTTGCGTGTTGTCAGTGCATCACTCAGCTTGGTGTCGTCTGCAAACTTGCCATGGGTGCACTTGGTGCCACTGTTTATGTCCCCGATGAAGACATTGAACAGAACTGGTCGCAGTACAGACCCCTGAGAGACACCACTGTGTTAAAGATGAGGCGTGACCTGCACATCGGTGGCATCAGTTTTGCAGTCCTGGCCGTCATTCCCTGTTTGTCAGAGAAAAGAGAAAAGGCTAAACTACAGGAAAGAAGTGAGTACAATCCTGTGGTAGATTCCGGAAAAGGTATATGCTAATCCCTTTAACAAATATTCTTGTTCTGGGCAAAGAAAAGGCGAAGCACAGGGAGGGGAGATGGCTGGCTGTCATGGCTGAACATACCTGAGAATGGGTAATCCAGAGTTTCTGACCTCTGCTCCCATACAGGGACCCCCAAATAATGCATCGGGTGACAGAAAATTGTATTCAGTGATTTGATCTACTCTTGACCCACTGCCATTAGTGGTGCTGAATGAATGAAGCAGTAGGAAAATTTGGCTTACTTTATCCAAGGTGGACTTGCTGTGGAAAATGTCTTCATGGCTGGGGAATTCCTGCTCCTTCCAGGTTATCCCAATGACATCAAAGTTGGGGTTTTTATCTCAGGAGAACTATTTTACTTATTTGAATTTTCAGGCTGTAGGACAGACTGTTGCTTCTTCAGCTCCGGCGTGTTTGTGGAATGGCTTGCAGAGAGTGGTGAGGGTTGGATGGAGGACGTCTGCTCAGTGTGTGCAACAGGAGAAGGTACACAAAGCAAGCACTATTTTTCCTGGGAGGACTGAAAGCTGTAAAACTGTTATCTTGACAATGCTGCTTTCTCCTGAAGTACAGTTCAAGGACTGCTCAGAGTCCAGTTTAAAGCAGTTGTCTGAGAACGCCTTTCCAGTGCGGCTTATTTGCCAAGGCTTGTAGGTACCATGGCTAAAAAGGAATATTGTGATAATCCCTCTTGACCTCCTGAATGATACACACCATAAAATTTCATGCTGTACGTTCTGTGCATAGGCCAGAAGCTTGTGGTTGAATGTTACCTGGAATAGATTTCAAGGCTTGAACTTGACAAGCATTGCAGTACCAAGTCATTTTCCTTGAATGAAGCTGGGCCCAAACAACATGAAAGTCACCAACATGTTGTCATTTGTCCTGTGGATTACGCAAAGTAGTTGTAATGGGGAAAACTGAGCGTAGCTGCTCGGGAATCATATGTTTGTAGAAAAGAGAGGTAATTTCTGTAAATATTATTTTCTTTAAATGCAAAAGGTTTTAGACTAGATAAGATGACGTAGTGGTTGAGCCATTTCTTCTGAAGTGATTTATGACTGTTTAGACAGCATTTAGCTCTTTGTGTATAGTATGGCTTATCAAAGTGTGTGCTGCTGTTGCAGGCACACCCAGCTTGCAGAATTCGGGAAATATATCACAGTCACTTATTCTGGGGCTTGAGAATACAGTAATTAGGGCCTGGTGCAAAACTAATTGTTTTTGATTACAAAACAGGACTAATTATCAATCTCTTACAGGACTAATTATCAGTCTCTTACAGGAATAATTATCAGTCTCTTAACCTTTCCTGCCTTCCGCTGTTATAAAATGCTGCAAATAAAAAGTGATTAAGATTTTGGAGAATTTCTGCAGTGCAGAATTAGGCAATGCATTTTCTTCTGTGGTGATTGGGGTGTTGGAGAGGTCACACGGTGTTTTAGACAGGTAGGTCTTGCTTGGGATCTGGCCCTTAGTGCTATCTGTGTTTCATTTTCCAAAGTTCTTGTTTTAGGAGTCAGACGAATGTCAGTGATTCAAGGCTTGGAAAACTTCCGTTCCTAAAAAAAAAGGCTTGGGAAACTCCCTCTGTTGATTTGTGATTTAGAAGTATTTTGACTCTTCTCTGTCTGTAAGCACCTGGAAAAGAAAAATTTCTCAGAGGCAGAGCATAGTTTACTGTAGCTAAACAAGTGGAATGAGCAGACTAGAAAGGGAATGGCTGTGGGGTGGGCAGGTGTTATCCTCCTAAATGGAGGGAGAAGCCAGGGAGTTGTTCTGGACCTTGTCTGTGTGGTGCATTTCTCGTGAGCCTGTGCTGAAAACACAGAGCTGTTGAAGGTTCCTTAGGTCATGAAGAGAGCCTGCTGCAGATTGAGCCGTGCCAGCGCTTGCACACATGGCAAACCCAGTGTGTGGTGTCTCACAACAGCTGTCAAAGACTGGTCGTCATACCCAGAGTCTCTAAACATCCTGTTTATCCTTGCAAGGAGGAACACTTGATTGAAAGATAAATACCAAAAAAAAAAAAACCAAAACAAAACCCAACCCCAAAACTGGTGATAGGAACAACATTTGCCCTTGGGCTAACAAACCTGAAAACAAAAGAAAATAAACATAGGATGGAGGCAAACACATTTCCACACAAGCCCAAATTCTAAAAGGGATTTAGGAGCTGAGCTTGTTTTGGCATGCTTGAAAAAGAAAAAGCCGTCTGGGTGCCAGGATTCTTAGGGCTCTGTATGTGTGTGTGTGCATCAGGGTAAGAGCACAGGAAGAGATGGGGTGTCTGTGGTGATCTGAGGGGAAAATGGCAGACATTGGAGCTGCCTTTATGCAGGGTCACCCTTGGGGCATAGCTTGCACATTTTATTTTATTTTTAATTAAACATGCCAAGAAAAAAATCTTCAAGCTGGCAGCAAGATTTTTTTTCTTCTCCCTCTGTTTGTTGTTCATTTGTCACTGTACGGGAGGTCTGTTTACTTTGCTCAAGAGAATGAGAGACCCAAGAGACACTGCTCTGCATGCAAAGTTTTTGTGGAAGGAGCTAGAGGAAGAGAAGGGCAGGAACTTTCAAGCCTTTTGAAACAGAGGTGGGGTGTTTCTTTTGCTTCTTTGCCCAGTGTATGCTGGGCCTGATGCTGCTACTGCTTGTGCAGATGCAACTGGGCCCTGGACTTCAAAGATGGGTCCTGTTGTTAAGGGCTGATCAGGCAGATCTCTACAGGGTCAGTGTAAGGAGGCATAAGATGCCCTAAGACTTGATGTTGAAACTCTGAGTAGGTTTAACACTGCGGCACCCCCACTCTGCCCATGGGATCTCTCCTGGTAGGTTGCTTTCAAACTGGAGATGGTGCTCCTCTCTCCCAGCACCTCCCTGGTGACTCTTGTGAATGAAGTTTGGGATGAATTCATGAACATGCCATTAAAATAATCTCATGGATGAGGCAAGGCAAGCCCTTCATTCCAGGGATTTAGTGTTTTGCAGGGGACTTTTCAAGAGCTGTGTGGCAGCCTGCTGCTGCTGCTCTTTGTTGCTTTTGATGACTCAGTGAACTTCTGAATGCTTCAGTTTCTCCAGATGGGCTTAATAGTGATTGTGACCTGACTGGAGATCCAACAGAGGAGGGAAAGTGGAGATCTGTATTACTTGTGCTTGCTGGCATCTCAGTGGATGAGGCAGCTTTGTCCAGCTGGATCTTCTTCATATCTCACGGTGCTGAAACAACTAGAAAAGAAACTAAGGGTGCTGTATGAGCGGGGTGAATGTCCTTAGATTAATAGATGGGGAAATCCCTGGGGATATTTTTTGCATGTGCATTATTGTGGGTTCCGGACAGTGAGAGCAGTGGCATGGGGCAGGCAGAGTTCTGCAGTGTGAGGCAGGGCAAGGGAATGGCTAATGAAAGCAATGGATAATTCCACTGGAGCAGACTTTGGAGCTAAGTGGTGTTCTGCCATTTGGAATTTTCTTATCCTTTTTGACTGGTGAAAGAGGACAGGATGGGTCTGCCTATAGCCTGTCTTGTGTTCAAAGCAGCTATTTTCTAACCCAAGTCAGTCCTGTAGTGCCCTAATGCATCACAGAACAGAGAGGTTTCAATTGACAGGAGTTGACTCCTTTTATCTCCATGTTCCCAGTTTTAATTGATGGCAAAGCTCCTCAGCAATCCCAGGACATCTTTCTGTGTTGCAAAGATTCCTTAAATACTGGGACACACCATGTTGTTTTGGCCACTTTGTCTCCAAAGGGAGGGGGGAGTTAAGGAGCCAGCTGTGATTGTAGAGAGAAAGACCCCTTGTGAAAAGACATTGAAAAGCCTGTAAAATACTAATTCTAGAAGACGGAGAAATGACAAGCAACATAATTAGAGATGGACAATGCAGAAGTACCTCCCTTTATGTTACATGGGAATGGGGACTGTCAGAGAAACAAAAAAGAAGGCAAGATAGAAACTGACATAAAATGTTTTCACTCAACAGTGGGTTAGATTAGTGTTGTGCAATTCTTTGCCACAAAATATCAGTGCCAAGAACTTTTCTGGATGCGGACACACTCTGACTGTTTCTGTGGATAACCAGGATATCAGAGAGCTAATGGTAATATTAAAAGAACAAGCATTTTGGGAAGTTGTTGGTGCCACGTGCGTCAAGACACAAGCTGACTCCAGCAGATGGAGATGGGGATAGGAAGAGACTTATTTCAGAAGTGAAATAGTCTGTGAGCTGCCTCTTGCAGGGTTTCTTTTTCTGAACTTTGGATCAGCCTCTGTTGTGTTGCAGAATCCCAGCCGAGATGGAGCTTGGGAAAGACATCAGGCTTGGCAGCTGTCTCAGCTACAGTATATCCAGTTGTGTGGTAGGCCCTGTGGGGAGGTAGAGCACTCTTCTGCATTCTTCAGCTGCCAGTTGCGGATGTCTTGATTTCCCCCTGCCCCCAAAAGAAAGCTCATTTCTGTGGCCTGGGAATCAGGAGAGTGAACTCAACTCCCAAACTGTATTCAGCTCAGCTTTCGTCAATTCCATAACATTTCTTTCTGCCTTCATTTTGTGTCATAGAAATTATCTAGTGGTGATCACTCTCCTCTGGACCTCACTTGTTTTTCCAGCTAATATCTAGGCATCCTTAGTGAAAAGTGCCCCCTCCTTTCCCTCTTTGGTTGAGCATGACACACTACACAAAATATTGATGTACTGAGGTTGAAAGCTGGTTTCATAATTTGTTTGTTTTTTTTTAATTCACTCTTCTAGCTATCTGGAGAAAACAGCAGAGGAGCTTTGAACACCTTAGCTGTAGAGCCATGGTGTTCAGTAACAACTCCTCAGAAAAAGAGCTGTTCTGTTTTTATTGTATTTTCTTTTCACTGCTTTTAATAGCTATAAACAACCTATGTGTGGAGCGTATCTTGAAACTTGTGACCAGCTGGGTGAGGGGCCTTCGTATCAATTTCAAGCCTGTGGAGAAGAGAGGATAACAGGTCCCTGACTGCTCCAGCCACCGCCTGCCTGCCAAGGAATGCTGGAAACAGAGGTCATTATTGCACAAGTAATTAAAGGTTCATCAGCCCTACCTCTCTGATTGCTTAAGGCCATTGTAGTAAGGGACAAATACTCCTGCTTGCCCACTGTTATTTGTTTTCTGCTTGCTGTTTTTCTTGGCTTGAGAAGAGGAATTATGAAGACTCTTGAGTAGGATCTGGGAGTACTGTGGTCTGATGCATTTGGCTGTGGCCCTCGGTATGTTGTGGAGCACTCTAGCACTGAGAAACGGAGTGCCTTCAGGGCCCCCTCTCTTCCTGCTTTTCCCCAAGATCCAGACACCAGAGAGATGGCTCTTAAAAAGCAGGTTCATGTTGCCCAGGTCCTGGCATGGGGTGGGCAAAGAACCCAGGCTGAGGGAGGTCTGTAGACTTGTGCCTCTGAATAGCTGAAGTGCATCCTATTCTCATATTAGCAGACATGGTGATTTTACTCCATCTCTGCTGGACTCCAAAAATGTGAGATTGTTTTATAGTGGGAGGGTTTCCTATGAATTTTCTTAAAGGGATTAATTACTCTTTCTGTAGTTTGAGCTCTGAAGTTCACATTTTTGTATGTTTTCTCTCCATTACAGTATGCAAGAAATTACTTTGTCTTTTAAATAGATACTGAGAGTCATTTATGACCAGGGGCCTCTTGGGGAAAAAAAAAACAAAAAACAAAAAACAAAAAACAAAGAAGTAAGTACCAAATATTTTACGTCTTTGACAGAATCACAAGAGCAGGGCAGACTGAGCAACCCACCCTTTAACCATCTGCCCCTCAAGATCTGGAACCTCTTTTATCTCTGAGGAGCACTGCCCACAGACATGGGAAGTCATTTTGCTGTCCTCCAGTTTTCCTTTTATGGGTGAATGATTGTCACTACTACCACCAAAAGAAATGAGCCCCATTGTGCTGAATCTCCTTGTGCTTCAAGAGCAGTGGAAGAAACACCAGAGAAGAAAAAGAGAGCTGGCTTTTGGCCCCCTTGGTCCAGTAAATTTGTGAATGAGCCTCACAGTATGGCTGGTACAGGATGGGCATTTCCTTCCCTCCTGGCAGTGTAACAGGGGATTGAGCTTGGACTGCACGCCAAAAGCCTCCTTGCTGGTGAAGACGTTTTGCCCCCGAGCAAAAGCTCAGGCACAGCTTGAAGGGCATATGTTAGGTAGGCAGATGGAGCGGGTGATGGAGATAATCTGCTGAGGAAGTAGAAATGTGAAATGAGAAGAGGAGCGACAAAAGGGCAGTCCATGGGTTGACCCCATGGGAGTGGAGGAGGGGAAGAACTCATCTCAAAAGGAGCAAGGAGCCAGCAGCAAAGTTGCTTGGAATATAAGGCTGAGGGAGACAAGGGTTGGTGGAATGACTGGACCTTAGGTTACTCTATTTGTGTGTCTGCGGGGTAGCTGAATAACCCCTTGGTCAGGCTGCAGGGGCTGTCTGAATAACAGTCCTGTGCCAGTCACAGCCCAGGGTGCTCCAAGGTCACACTAATCCCGCTGCAGAGCAGAAGGGTGTCTCCAGAGGTCCCAGGGGCACTGCATCTCCACACGTGAATGCAGCCCCCAGTGCAGCAGCCTTACGAGAGACACCGCGTAATGGCCTGTTTTGAATTTGTATTTCATTTGCCTCCCATATGGGATCAGTTTTTCTCTTTTCTTTATTTTTTTAATAGCGTTTTTCCTAGTCATAATAATCAGTGTTTCCCTGCCTTCTCCCCTTCATTTTTCACAGCTGGCTTTGATTGCTTTCAGTCTTGCAGATGCTCCTTTGGACCCAGAAGAAGGGGCAAAGGTTCTTTTCCTTTTCAGTGCGAGGCAGACAGCCCTGCCGGAGGGCTGGGGGAGGCTGGTGCTCCCGGACTGGCCTACTCTTCCCTGTGGCCCCAGCCGGCCTCTTGTGCATCTGGTGAGGTTTGCCAAATTGCAAGATAATTTCTCTGCCAAAGGCCTGGGGAAGATCACAAGTTGTTGATGGCGTGCATGCCCCTTCTCTTGCGCTGCTCAAAAACAACTGTTCCTGCAAGCAAGAGGGGCAGGATCCCCAAACGCCTCGTGCTCCCAGGCTGTGAGTACAAAGGGCCAGAGTGCATCTGCAGAGAGTGTGCCGACACTGACTCAGATTTCTGTGTCTGTGAGCCATCAGGCTTACGGCAACTGCAGCCCCACGTGTCTGACCGTGCCAGGTCCGCGGTTCTGCGTACGGAGCGTGATTAACCTGCACAACCCCGTGTAGTGCTCCACCAAAAGGAGCTGGCAGGCACACCAGTGGAAAGCACCCTGAGTGCATGAATTGGCATGGGAAAAAAATAGTTATTCAATGGGCAGGCAGACTTTCCTGATTTTTTTAGAGCATGAATCAAACATGAATCTCATGGTAGAAAGGAGAAACTTCTCTTGGAGGCAACAATCCACAACTGCCTGATGTGGGGTTTCTAGCAACTTCCTTCAAAGCAGCTTGTGCTGGTCACTGTCGGAGATGGACGGTTGAGTTGACAGTCATTCCGCTGATCTGTTATGGCTATTCCTGCATTCCAGGCACCATCCAAGAGAATGAGACATAGCATTGCACAAGACCAAAAGAAAGTAAATGTTTACAGGCACAACGCACATTTCAGCTTGTTACATGTTCCTGAGCAGTGAAAGAAATGAAACAATAATTAAAACAGGTCCCAAGTCTCAGTGTGTATCTTGGCTTGCATCACAGTCCTCTTGGAGCCCTGCCTCTGCCTCTCTCTGATCCCAGCCTGAGCAGTACCACTGGGCCATTGCATCCAGGTCAAGGTCTTTCCAGTTACTCCAAGTACGTGCCCTTTCTGAGAACTGCAAAAGCCTTTTGGTGAGGTGGTTTTATGGTTTGTGACGGAGTTGGGTGCTTGATGTTTTCCCAGCACCCTGTCATGCTGGGATCTCCCAGGAAATCTTTGCCTTGAATGTCCATAGTGTCAGGGTAGGGGAAGTTAGAGATGGATTTATTCCTGTGGGAGAAGGGTGGAGAGAGTAGAAGAGCACAAGAGAGGTGGACATTTAAATAATTTGTTCCCTGAATGATCCCTTTTTAATGGTCTAGCTTGTCTTTGTGTGCACTCAGGGAAGAAATTAGGGTGCAACGAAGCAGATGTAGTGAAGGGCTGAGTTGGCACATCGGACAGCTGTGCAAGAAGGGAAGCATGTGAGTAGCTACCTCTGCTCTCCTGCTCTGAGCACAAGGCTGGTCACAGCACAGCTTGAAGAGTAGGATGTCTCCTGGCTGGTGAGTCAGGGGGGTGCAGGAGAGAAGAGGGCCTCTGCTCTGCCTGCTCTGCCCCTCTTTTCCCAAGGAGAAAGGTAGAGGGCCAGGTGGGGAAAGTTGTTTTGCATGAAGGGTCAAGCAGTGGAGTCTTTCTCTTTAGAACAAGGAAATGGGGAGAGAGTGGAGGGGTGACTGAAACACCCTCTCCCCAGCATTGCTCTGTGATGGTACCTCCTGCCAAGCTGAGAAGGTCTTGCAGCATTGTCTTGGCCTCCACACCAAGAGAACTTTTGTTGCCCTGCAAGTCAGTCCTTGGCAAAGAGAAAGGCCTTTTTAGCAATGATCAGCCCACCATGCACATGGCACAGAGAGACAGACCTCCCTCCATGCGTGCGTTACGCTGGGCTCAGGCATGGACTCGATATCCACATATGAGCAATAGCTGTAGATACTGACTCACTCACATCACTTTTCTTGGTTCTCTCATTTCAGCAGTGAGCTGGCCAGATATTATTCATTTTATTTGAGATGTCTGCTGAAGGTATAAATGTCTAGCCTCCCTGTAAGGAACAGATGAAGTCCAAAAGGCATATGGTATTTGTGCAACACTGTCTGAGATCACACCTACAGCACTGACTAGGGCCCATACATCAGGCAGAACGAACGTCCACAGCCATTGCTGAGTCTGCAAATAGGTTGGATTTGTTGTTTTTGTTTGCCACATAAAGGATACTTTTAAGAGGTGGCAGCTACGTGGCCTCTTGTTTTATGTGACTGAATTATTTAAAGACCTTGTTGTTATGGGGAAATGCTGACTTTTCTATAAGGCAAGTTGCAGCCTGCTTCTATGCAATGTTCTGTTACAGCTTTTCTCTATCCTTGGGAAAACCAGGTTTGATTTTAGACTTGCCAGATTATTCTGAAGGAAATTGACAATACTTGAATGAAGTCAGGGGAGAGAAAAAAAATAGCTCTTTGGTCACTAAGTTATGAAAAATTATTCTGATTTAGGAATCTGATATTTGTGTTCATTCTACTCAGAAACAACTTATCACAAGCCCTTCAAAGTTTTTGCATAGTTAAATCTCCTCAATAACTTGGATGGTGACTACTGTAGAGGAGAATACAAAAAACCTGAGCACCATTATAAACACTCACTCTTGTAGAGCGTGTAGGAAATCTAGCCTGGAAGTTAAGGTCCCAGAGCTAATCCCGTCACCAGTGATGGGAAGTTTCCGTGGATATAGCACACAGCAGAACAGATGGGAATGATGACATTTCTCTAACTGAGATCTATCAGAAATCTTCCTGAAAAGATTATCTGCTTTGGTCTGACTGGGCTAGTAAAGGCCTGTGTTTGTAAAGTGGAAGAGCCAGCTTTTCAGAAGTCTGTTTTTTTACAGAACGCTTGACACACAAGTTGTAATTCTGGGATTCTGGTTCCCTTGTTAAGTTGTCCTGCTTTCAGATTCTTGGAGCTAATTTTCATTGACAATAGGAACATTCCTTGAAAAATGCTGATGTAATGAAGTACGTGCTACTTGAGATTAAAAGATTTATTCAGTGACTCCTTTGTGAAACTTTTGCGAAGTGTCTTAACATTTTTATGTTTCTCCAACTGCCAACAAAATCTCATTGCACCACGCAGTTTGCAACATTAGTCAGATTTTGACACGGGCTCATGCAAGAGGCAGTTTTCACAGTCAGGAATCATAAAATGTTAAAGAAATTGCCATTATTTGAAAACTAGACATAGTTCAGTGAAGCAGATGGACTTGCTAGCAGTGACTTAGGAGGTCTGTAGCACAGCTGTGTTGACATGGATTATAGACAATCAAAATTGTATATAAAGTGCATGCCTTAGTTTTAGTTTTAAGCATATTGCTAACATTTAATGAACTGTGTAACCTTATATGGTTTATGTATTTTTGTACTATAGCTGCAAGTTATGCTAAGGCCTTGACTAAACCTTCCCAGAAATCTGTATTGCTATTTGTAATGCAGGCACACAGACTGAGAGTGCCAATAAGCCTTTGATTGAATCTTGATTAATGTAAATACATTAAGCCTGTGGGTGCCATTCCAGCCCAGGGAGCTTCTTACAGCTTTTAACCATGTCCACATCAGAGTTAGAGCCCCTTTGCTTCAGATAATTTCCAAAGACCATCTGAAGAATGTTTGGACTCGCTTGTGAAGGATGAGGGATAGAGACATTTTCTGAAGCCCCTGGCTGGCTTGTTTGCAACACCATCCCAATAAAAATTAAGCCCTCAGACACAAACTTAGGAAAGGAAAGAAGAAAACAGAATTCTGATATATTTCACAACTGTACTCTGTGATCTGAGGAGAATGATTGGGTAAGAAACACTGATCTTTTTTACATGTCTGTCTGTCTGCAAAGTTTTCAGTACTTCTCTTTTACTAGCCAGCTCTCTTGGATTAGGTGAGCAAGTTGCCTAATTGTTTCGGTGCATTGCTTTAACTAACTGGTTCTCATCTAAGCAACAGGGAGGAGATGGAGGAGCACAGCATTTAACTGAGAGGACAACGGGATGTGTGGTAGGAGAAGGAAGGCACCACGAAGTGTGGTAAGTTGCAGTGGGATCTAGATGGGTGAGATGGATCAAAGCACTGAGTTCTCCTCCTGGCTCTGGTGCTTGGTAACATCTGGTGCCTTAGTACCTGTTTTGGTGGCAAAATGTGCAGATCTTAGTTTGCCAAGGAAATGTGCTGAACATGCATACCTCCTCTGCGTGGAACGGGACAAGGCAACTCCAGCATGGGGACCAGCTTCTTTCCAGGTAAATCTTTGTGGAAATAACCTTCCTGATCTACACTTGTCTGGGTTTAAAAGACAGGTGTCTACCAAAGGAAGGCACGAACCTCCCTTGGAATGGGAAATGCAACCCTCTTCGCGCTGAATTATTATAAATTTGAAGTTGAGGGGCTTTCAGGCACAGATATGAGAAATAGGAATAACAGTTCTTTTACTTATATATATATATATATATAAAACAAAACAATAATA
>VYZQ01058559.1:183186-206335 GCA_013400655.1 Mystacornis crossleyi | reverse complement strand
ATTCAGGCTGCTCCTGGTGTGTGGTTCCTCCCTCTGGGCAGAGCATCTCACAATGGGATGATGCAGTTATATCAGTCATGGGGTGAGACTGGATGGCCCATTAACAGAAGATATCCGCCTGGAGGGAGGATGGATCATGGAAGAGATAAAGAACTCTGCCCCACCTGGTGTCAGCAGCTGGCCCATTAACAGAAGATATCCCCATGAGTTTATCAGGGATGAGTCATGAAGGAGATGGGGGAACACTGTCCCACCGGTTTTAACAGCTTATGAAGATGGTGATAGAATACACAGTTTTGGGCACATCTTGCAATGTAACCTAGGACAACACTGATGTCAGTACTTACTTGCTAGGGATTCTGCCACTGAGCAAACACCAACTGCAAAGGCACGTGATGGGAAGAAGAATAACTGAAAGGAAACATCCTTCCTGGTATGGTAATGCTCTTCAGTGTCTTCTCCTTGTAGGTGTGTCTTCTTGTTCCTGTGCAACCTGAATCTGTCCGTTTTTAATGGGACCTGTCCAAGGTATGGTTTTTTACCATATCTGGCCTAATTGGGTCACAGTTACACCTACTGGTGTATTTACTGTACCATCATTTTTCTGTTGATTTCCATGGTTTACTGTACGTTTTTCTGTTTTCTTTTTCTTTCCTATATTCCAGCTGTTCTTGCAACACATGCAAAAAAGTGAACAAAAATTATTGCAGGATTTGATGTGGTTACATGGCCATTTTGCTGCAAATATTTTCAAAATAAAACTATTTAATATTTTTAAAAAGTTACCCTTTAGCCTTTAAAATCCTGTCAGCCTTTAAAACGTGTAGTGTCTTTATTTGTGTTTCCCATAAAATCATGTGTCTTCAGCCCGTGTTAAGAGATTAATTATTGCCTTAAGTGGCAGAAGAAAAGGAAAAATGGTGGAACCTTACCTCCCTCTAACACATGTGTTCTGGGGGTCACCAGAGATGTCATACCTGCAGCTGTGTCCCTGTGGTCCCAGCTCTTTATTTTTAAACAGAAGTATTATCTCCCAGTCTCAGCGAACAATCCAGAGAGTGCACTGTGATGTATTTTCCATATCTTTCCCTTGACAGCAGTTGCTGGGGTTCCAGTTCTGCACTTTGGAAGACCATCTCAATTGTTTTTGGTTTTGCTCTGCAGGTGTGTCCTTTTTATTTTGAAGAGAGGAAGAAAAAGAGAGACGCATACTAACAGCTTTAGGCTACGGCAAAGCTGCTGCTGCTGCAGGTGGAAAGGTATCTGAGCAGAGTTTGCTCAATATGCCCCAGCTCCTCCCAAAGATTTAGTCCATGGCATGGTGTAGGCCAGGGAACAAAAATGCTTTTGAAACCCACCTGTGTAGTTGCATTCCAGCCTGTACTAGGCTTAAAAATCAGTCATCTCTGGATCAGGTAGATTCCAATAGTAACACACAAATAGCAGAGTATGGATGAGCTGAATCGTCCTGCGTGTGATCTCTTCTTTGCCTTTTCTGCCCTGTTCAGTGTAACTTGAGAATTTGATCTGATCTCCTCTGTGGCCTATAAAATCATAATAAGAGCTTTAGTGACGCCTCTCTAATTAAAACTGAATTGAATTTTGCGCTTCAAGCATGACTTAAACATTTATTACTCATGAAAAATTATACCATATCCTCTGCAAATTATACCAAGCATTCTTTGAGTACCAAATGAGAATTTTGTGAGAAATTTTTTTATTTGTTGCTTTTGCAAGTAGGGATCTGATATGCAATCCATGCATGCAGGGACAAATTTTAAAACCAGTTTGCCTTAAGCCATTAAGAAAATGCTTCTCCAGACCTTCTCTCACAGTGCTATTTGTCCACTTCCTGGATTTAACTCCAGGCTGTGATGGGAAGACTCCCAGTTACTTCACTAACTTTTGGTTAGGAATTCTTTTCCATTGTCCTTATAGCATTCAGCTTTCCTTTGCTGATGTGGAATGAACCGCTCTCATTTCCTAGTCAAAGTCCAAATTTGAGACTGAAATTGCTGTGTGAGCATTATACTCATTAGAAGTACCCAAAAGGAGCCTGGAAAATCAGGCTGTTTGATTCAGAGATGGACACTGATAAAGTTAGCAGTGGACACAAAATTGCTATTCCAAAAATAGCAATTTCTATTAGATATTAGGAAAAAAACCCTGTCACTTTGAGGATTGTGGAACACATGACTAAGAGCCCACAGTTGTTGTGGGATTGATATCCCACAACAGGATATCCTTGGGGATATTCCAAGCCTGAATGGACAAGGTCTAGCACAAACTCCTCTTAGCTGGCCCTGCTTCAAATAGAACATGGGACTGGATGATTTCAAGAGGTCCTTTTTTGGCTTGAAATGGTCTCTGATACTAAGGTGTACCACTTCTTGAAGTGTAGGGGAAGAATGTGATGAGACTAAATATAGTCCTCATTGCAAAGTTATACAAGGTTCAGACATGGTTTACAAGCATGATGAATAGGATTAAATTGCTCAAGTGCTGGAAGGATGTGAGGGAGAGAAACTAGATAAGCAGTTTTTGACCTATGTTTGAAAAGCCTACAGTCTAGGGGTGAAAGGTTGATAAGAAAAGTAAACATTTTGTCTGTGAATTTCCATTTGTAGAAGATGTGTCTATTGGAAGAACCTTTAGAAGTCGAAAAGGGCTGAAACATAGAGCAGGAATCTTCAGGCTGAGAAACAGTGAACATGAAGCCCAAATGATCTTGGTAAAGTGCTGTGGAGGAGACTGTTCTTATGTCCTTTTTTTTCCACCATGGACATGTCTGTCCCTGATGAGTTTGTGATTTGACTATGTGGACAGGGAGTAGAGATAAAAGAGTAGAAGGTGTGCTTTCAGCTGAAAATATAAAACTCATGAAAACTGCTCACCCATGTTTTTCTGTTCAGGGGAAGTGTGGAAGGAACTTCCCTGGCAGTGCCAGGTGGACCTACATGCAGAAGAGAACCAGGATATTAAGATATACATGAATTAAGCATGGCTGAGAAAATGCAGGGTTAATTTGCAAAGACAAAGGATTAATTTATTCCCATTATTTTGGTTATTTCACTTTATGCTCACTCTGTGCCTTTCTTTCATCTGGTCTCTCCTTTTAGAAAAAAACCAACTTGTAAATTTTTCTAGTGACCTGGAAGACTCTTCATTTTTCTTTTCTTTAAAGATAATAGCCTGCAGAATAATCTGCTCTTCTAGGCAAACAAATGTCATCTTCAGAATAAAACATGCATACATGAGGAAATTCCATTGAAGAGGGGAAAAAAATCTTCCTTGGCTTGGGCCCCGTTCAGCATGATCTGATATACAATATTATGTTATCCTTAGATGATCTGTTATTATCTTCCTCCTCCTGAGCCACGTGCCAGCAACCATATGTGTGTGAGCAGCTGAAGCTGTCCTTTGAACTCTCTACTGGCAGACTGACAGCGTGGGCACGTGGACAGCAGGCTGGAGATGGGTGCAGTACCTGTCTCAGTGGCTGACCAGCTCTGCAACCTCAGGTAAGTGACTCCAAGTCTCTGTTCCCTTTCCTGTCCTTTGTCTTGTTAGATGTGATCCCTCTGAGTGCCTCTGCCCCACGTGATGCCGTGCCCAAGGTGGCTCTGGCCCTCGGAGGGCTGTAGTTGTGTCAAGGTGACACCACAGCTGAGCCAAGCAGCTCAGGAGGCTGGCTGGGCTTGGCTGTGGCCATGCTGATGTGGCTTTCCTTGCTCGTCAGAATAATCTGGTCTTTCCACACAGGCCTCTACCACTCTGGCTGAGTGTCACAGCTTGTTTGGAGCCTGCTCAGGGAATCTCCATGAGGAACTGTTGCTCCTGTGAGCTGAGCATGTGAATCCCTGGTGGCCAGAAGGTGGTAGGTGATTGTCCTGGGCTGTTTATTTCTTGGCTTTGTCTTCCAGAAATATATATATGCTAGACTGGATGCACCTGGACTCGTCCCTTCCACATCTGCATAGCAGTGAGCAGCATTAGGAGTGTCAGTTACCTTTACCCACATGATAACCATAAATCATACCTGAAATTTCTCTGTATGCCTATTTTGTAAACTTTGTTTAAATCTAAGGCAGCTACTTGCATAGGACAGCTACATAAAAACATTGTCCTGTATTGATGGTTAGTGGGGATCAGCACCAAAGGCGGTGGAATGACAGCAATTGGTTATAGCCAGACATTTGTCTAGCCATCTTTTGGTAAAAGGGGTGTGTTGAGTCATAATCAGAAGAGTCATAGCTACTGTCACATAAAAAATACTAAAAATGATTAATAGTCAAGTGGGAATGTTTAGTGCTTTTTGTTGAGCCTATATCTATATCCCTCAGAAGCTATTGTTTTTACTGAAACCAAACTATAATGGTGGACTTTGCAATGCTGTGTGTGCATATAAAATGCTCATCTGGGGAATGATCTGTGTCTACTCTTTGAAAAAGACTCTCAGCTCTGCCACGTACAGCAGAGTTTTCTCACCTTCAACTGGGCAATGACTTGGGTGGAGTTACACTTATGAGTGCACTTTTTTCTTTATGGATTTCCATCAGCTGCCAACGAGATACAGCCAAACTTCTTGTGCTGGTGAGGTGTTTCCTTGATGGCTGCAGGCCATGTTGGTCTTTCCCAGAAACTTTTGTTAGTTTTTTTCTTCAGAGCAGACCTAAGACACAGGCCCAGTAAGATCTCTGCAAATTAGTCAGCAATTAAAATGTACTGGATTTTATGCTAGTAAATTAGCTGGAAGGACAATTCAGCATTTTTAAATGGTAAAAACGCCTTGGATACTGGATCACTTTTATTGGCCTGGCTTGGATACAGAATTTTCCAGAAAACAAATCAAATCATTCTCTGCCACTGTTGCATGGTTGTTTTGGTCAGGATTAATTGCTGTCCCCTGCTTTCAGGGAAAGATCTGAGAGTTTGTGCAAAAAATTTATACTGTTCTGGGCTGCTGCCTTTAAAGCAATATAACTTCTTGTCATGATGCAGTAACACCAGTATTTCACTGAGAGTATAGGCGTGGTCTGTGTGTGCTTCGGATGCTGTCCTTGTACTAGAAACACAACTACAGCAGGGTATGCAGCATACAGAGACCTTTCCAGGCACTGGTTAGAAATGACCTATAAAAAACGTTGCATTTGTTAAGTGGAAGTTGTTATTAAAGAACTCAGTTAGATCCCTGGGTTATACTCTGTGGATGAATCAGGAAATGGTTCAGGCCAAATGGACCCTGCAGACCCTGCTCGTATCAGTCTTTGCCCTGATGTAACTGAGACAACATGAACTTCTGCATTAAGTGGTATTTAAATTAATGGTTAGACCATAATACATGTGCCCATGTTTGAACCTACCTGGAAAAACAATGGGGATAGCAAACTATATGAAATTTCAAACCTTTTTGGCCTGTTCAGCTTTGTACCCGTGTTATGCTTTCGTTGTGCTGGGACTCCAGTGCAGTTGGCTTTGCTTTGGAGTGAGGGAAGTGGTTAAAAATTTGCCTGCAATGTGTGCGTTGGGACTCTGAGGTTTAGCATTCCTCATGGGCAAAGGCTGCCAGACAGAGATGAGAACAGAGTTGCCCAGTTCAGTGAGGACAGAGATGATCTGGGCAAGGGAGGTGACCATTTTTGGAATGCCGGCGATGCAAGGGAAAAGCCCTCTGTGGCACAATTCCATCTGCTTTTACTTATTTCTTCCTTTCATATGCCACAGAGCTTTGATTGCTCTTTGCTGTTCTTGTTGTCTGGATCTTCCTCTAGGCTTTTTAAGCACTGGAGAGGCCCCTCCCTCGGTGCTTGGGGATGCTCCTCTCCCTCTAGCTGGGAGCGTGGTATGTTTCATCCACTGCGACTGGGGATGGGAACCTGCAGCTCCACCAGGAACTGGCATTCCATCCTTTCTCCGGGAGAGCATGTTGCCATACACCATGTTGTCTCTGCATTTTGGTGTGCCTGGGGAGGGGGAGATCACTCCCAAACCTACAGAGCTGTGTGGTTTGGTCTTGCTGTGCCTTCTGCATGATTCTGGTCCAGTGAAATGCTTTTCCACTTGTATTTCAGGGTTTTCCCCCTAGTCTCCAGTGTCATGAGTCACCTGTGGAAGCTGTGGGTTCCTCACGTTTCAGTACCATTGCTTTGGGGTCCTGAAACCTGTGGAGTGCTTTCCATCGATGGAAGCATTTTTCATTGACAGCAGTAGGGATGAGTCAGGCATTTGAGTAGCAGAGCCAGTCAAGGGAGAGCTAGTGGGTGCTTCTGAAAAGTAAGATTGTCTGCATGCTTTGGTGAAGTGAGGAGAGACCGACAAGAGGGTTGAAACATTTTTGTAATGAATACTAAAGGTCTTCCCCAGACACCAGCTCCCTCATCTGGGATGAGGAGACCCTCTAGGAATGAGGAAGTTCTCACAGATCGCCAGAAGCAGAGCTGAAATGTGAACAGCAGCCTGTTTTTAATCAAGGTTTCACACGCACTCTGGCCCAGCTGCTCTCTCAGGATGCAGAAACTGCCTTCCACTGCGATGCCTTTTGGGTGGGCTGTTGGAGGCAATGGGTATTCCGTAGCTCCTGCTCTTTGTGGGCCAAAAGTTCTTGTTTACACTGTGGTCTTCACCGGACCACCCTCCATCACATGCCATGTTTTCCTAAAGCGTGAATTGATTACCTGCTTCGTGTTTCTGAGGTGGAGGGTGTCCAGTGCCTGGGCTTAGAAAAGCAGGTGAGACTTTCAGGAATCTGAAAACTATTGTTGTATATTATCTCCCGATGGGTTTCTCTTTTGTGATGGACAACACCACTCTGTTCAAAGCTCTCCATGCAGGTGAGGTTGTCTTAAATCTTCGATTTTTTTGTGTTGTTTTTCTCCAGATTACTTCCAGTCAATGTGCATCTTTTTGGAGTTCGCTGTCCTGAGACTAGATGGAACACTCTGGCTAAGGCCTTGCCATATGGACCAGAGCAGAAGGGTTTCTCTGCATGTTTTACAGGCTGGACTCATGTTTGTACAACCCAGGACAACATTTGTCTTTTTTCTGTAGCCATGAGACATGGCTGACTCCTATTAAGCTTGCAGTCCATCTCAAAGCTCTCCATAATTTTCTGAGGAATTGTGGACAGTTTTTCCCTATCCTTATCTGTACTGAATGGGGTCCAGTTTCTTTTCAGACATTTTTCCCACTGTCAAGATCAGAATTCAAGCCTGTCTTCAGGCAGTTCTTCCCAGCTACGTAGCAGCTGTGTATTTTACAAGCATGCAATCTATCTAATGGCCCAAGTTGTTAGAGAAAACTTTGAAGAAATCTGGACTCACAACAAACACAGTACAGCTCTGCTGGGTTAATCCCTCCATTTTGACAGTGACCCATTGATAGTTAGCGTCCAAGTATCGTATTTCCAGTCACTTTTGCATCTGCTCTGTGAAAGTTTATTTGAGACCGTTTATTTCATCTCTTAGGAGGATGTTATGCATCTGAAGCTTTATAAGTCAAGACATGTAATGGCCTCTCTGCTATCCATGCGGCCTGTCATAGAGGGAAATTAACTTAGTTGGATCCAAATTATTTCTGATTAAATCCATATTAGCCTAAGACTTTGCTTTGTTATCTTCTGTGCTTACAAATACTTTGTGGTATTTATTCATTATTTATTTATGTTTCAGACTTTTTTCCCTGGGAATTGTAGCTAACCTGACTATTCTTCCTTTTGCAATCCACAAGCTTATTTAATTTTAGGCATAAAACTTGCTTTATTCTCTCTGTCATGCACCTCAGACATCCTTGATAAGAGACACACAGGTAATTGCTAATTGCTGTAGCCAGTCCTATTAACCCTGTGAGTTGAAGTTTGTCCAGTCCTGCTTCTTCCCCATTTTAGGGAGAGGTGCTACCTCTCTGCCATGGGTTTTAGTGGTGCTTCTTGTACCTGTCTGGAGATAACTGCTGCCAGTAGTCCACACATGTTTCTGTGGATGCAGCGTGGGGGGAAAGCTGCATGAAAAGTGGCAGAGACATGGTGCAGTGCAGCTTCTTGTCACAGTGCAGAAGTCAGGCAGCTCTAAGAGACTGCAAAACCTCTCTCGGAGCAAAGGGTCTATAAACAGGGAGTAGCGGCCTCTTCTTCCAGGCTGGAATGCAATGACTAAACGAGGCAATGCAGGTTGAAGGGGAAACCTGCAGCAGCCTTTTAGTTGAAGGTGCTTACACATGGTAATGACATAGGAGGCTGTCTAGGGCTCTTGCTCCAGTCTGGAGAGGGAAGTCGAGGCCTGAGAGTCCACACTGGGGGATGAACAGACAGAGCTGACTTCAGTGTCTCTTGCAGTAAAGCAGCCCTGGCTTTTCTGTGTGAGAGATTGTCCCTAGTTGTGGTCTGCTTGGGCACTTTCTGATTGCTGCAGTGATCAGAGGTCCTATCTAGCCTGGAAATCTTGATTGGAGCCCCTTGTCAGAAGGGGTTGTGAAGCACTGGGATAGCAAAGAAGCACCTCCTTTGACTTGTCTTGCTGTTTGAAATGATCTGCAGTTCCCCACCTCATTTGTTATCCAAGTCATGGTGGCTAGAGCCAGACCTTTTATTCATCAGGGGATATTTGCAGGGCCAAAAACTGTATCTAAAAGGAATGAAGAGACATCTACAGAGCTCCATCTCAAAAGGTTGTCTGGGGGTTTGCACCACACCCACTCTTTCAAGAGCTGGAATAATATATACCCTGGCAGGCTGTAAATCAAAGGCCAGCACAGAGAAAATCCTACCACACGCATTTCTTTTTGTAGATGTAAGAACTTTTGGCCTCTTTCTTGCCTTCTTGTACTTCCTTGCTCTTCCATGCAAGTGGTGCTTTTGGTCTCTCCTCTTTCCCTCCACTGCCACATGCCAAAGCTGTCATTACCTTTGCTGTGGCCAGGCAGAGAACAGCTCCAGGGGTAATGTGTAGGATGGCCTTTGTGGCTGAAGGCTCACAAGTCTTTCTTGTGAGTTTGAGACCCATCCCCAGGCTCAATTCTAGTGTTTGGCATGTTTCCAAAGCTCAGGGGGAAGGTCCAGAAATGTGGCTGTTGCATAGCTGAGGGCCAGATAAGCAAAATAAAGAGATAACCCTTTAGGAAAAAAATAAATAGAAAACAACTCAGTTTGCTGATTGATTTTGCTCTGGGAATCCCTGTAGTCTTAGGTTTCTGGGCCTGGCCTTGTTTCCACTTCATCCTCCCTCTCTGAAGAGGCTTTTTGTCTTTAATTGCAACTATAAATAAATCATCGTAGCCAGAACTAGTATTTTTCCAAGTCTACAACTCTAGTGTCCAAACCCTTCAGTTTCCAGGAATTCACTTCACCTTACCGAGAACTTGGGACAAAGAAGTGAAAGCCACATTCTGCCTGTATAATGTTAGCTCCAGTCTAGAGGAGTTTTCCTCTGGGTATTTCTGTTCTAGATCCAGACCTGACCTGCAAAATAGGTTGAAGACCAGTTTGTTAGCACCTGCCTGTCTCTCTGTGGACCAGTTGCACCTAAAGCTTCCAGGCAGCCCTGTGGGTGTATTCAGGCCTCTCTGCACCTCTTCCCTGTGGGTATATCCTCAGGAAGCAGACAAACATTGACCATGGAGGACAAACCACAACAAATCAACTGAGGCACCGAAGAACCCTGCCCTTGTGCTACCTATGTGTGAGCACACGGACTTACAGGTAAATTCAGTTTCTCACCCACTGTTAACTAAGGTGATAATGGGGGAAGCAGTGGAAAAAAGAGAGGGTACAATCATAGCCCAGATGCAAAAATATCCAGGTGGTCTTGAACATCTTTTAGGTAGCTGGTCTATGCTGCTCTTGTTATCTCTACCGACTGAGGTGAGTCAAAATTTGTGAGTGAGCTCTTCATTTGGCAGCGCAGGTACTCTGGACTGCTGCAGAAGTCAGCCAGCCTCAAGGAGCTTGTCCCAGAGGGGATGAAGTGTGCTTGCTCGGGACCGAAACAAGTCAACAAAGAGCTCAAAGCTGAGTTTTCAGTGCATGAAAGTCAGTTAAATGATCCAGGACCTGGCCTCGTAATGCTGCTGAAGCTTTCCTCTTAGGATGGCCTTCCCCAGCTCAGAGGAGAGTGGTGGATACTGTGGACCAGACACAGCCCAGCTGGGAGTCAGAGAGGAGACTGAAATCTTTCTGTGTGGTAGGTGAGTGTTTAGATATCTTCAGGGCAAACTGGACTGATACCAGTCATAATATGTTTTCTGCTAGTGAAATACTTCATCATTGATGCACAGAGTTTGCCTGCTTGTGTAAGTAAGTGTTTAAGAAAAGAGGGAGCCAAACTAGAAGTGAAAACTGCCTTGTAAGGATAGCATATTAGTCTTTGTTTCAGCCTAATTCCTTCATTGTCACAGGAACATATGTGATGGTGGTAGTCATCCTTGTGGATTGTCTGCTTGTTCTTCAGAGATCATTAAACACAATTACAGGAAAAGAGATCTTTGTTTCTGAGCAACACTCAGCTTTTATATAAGTGTTCCACATTTTCTTCAAAATGCTTTACCAATTGTAACTAATTTTAACCGTTTGGTTGGCATGAATATAAGACAAGCCCTTTTCTGCCTACTGATTCTCATTTGTTTTCATGGGGATTGAATGTCTGGGTCCTTAAGTCACCTTTAAATATGCCAGCCTCAGGTCGTGTTTGCTTCATGTAGCTTTCTTGCTGTTTAGTGTCTCGGGGTGAAAAACCTCCCCTTTTGGACAGTGATGGTAAATTCCTAGGGGCCTCTGTGAGGGCTGGATTTCTCATGTCTAAACGGAGAGAGGCTCTGTATTAATGAAACCCATCTACTTTTCCCGGCTCTGCTGATGGTCTCCTAGTTGATTGTGGACAAGTAGTTGCTCCTCCATGGACCTCAGCTGGCCCATGTGTGAGGAGGCGTGGGACTACCTTCTCCTGCCAAGGGGCTTTCAGAGCCAAGAGGAAGATGTGTTTTGGAAGGACTGGACTTGGCAGCACAATAAAAAGGAAGAAAATAGGGAGTTTCAGAGCCAGAAGCAGAGGGAGGCATGGTCTGGGCAGGGACTGGATGAGCAGTGTCAGCAGCAGCTGGGGTCTAACTCAGATTTGTCCTGCAGCTTACATATGTCCAGGCATGGACCTGTTGCCTGTACTCATTTGTAAAGTACCTTTCTGAGCAACAGGGTTTCGGTGNCAATAAAAAGGAAGAAAATAGGGAGTTTCAGAGCCAGAAGCAGAGGGAGGCATGGTCTGGGCAGGGACTGGATGAGCAGTGTCAGCAGCAGCTGGGGTCTAACTCAGATTTGTCCTGCAGCTTACATATGTCCAGGCATGGACCTGTTGCCTGTACTCATTTGTAAAGTACCTTTCTGAGCAACAGGGTTTCGGTGACAGGTTGTCCAACAAAGGCCTCTGTTTAGATGTGGGCTTTCTAAGCTGGTTGAGGCTATGAAAAAATAATAATAAAAAGGTATTAAAAACCTGGTAAGGCAAAGAGAGGCAGGGCAGAACTGGCTGGAAAGTGGAAAATATTTCCCATGATGAATTATAAATGAAAAGAAATGTGTTCCTGTGCTTTGAAATTTCTGCAGCATTTTTTTCACCATCAGAAATGCTAAAACCTAAAAGAAATTAAATTAAACAGAAATAAATAAGATCTTAAGCAGCTCCTGCCTCCAGGAAATGAGCTCCTCCATCTCCTTTTTCTATGAAAATATGTATTTAGAAAATAAACTGTTTTTCTGTTTGAAATTAAACTATCAAATATAAAAGGTTGACCAGCTCTAGGAAAGTCTGGTCTTGCGCTTAAGGCACTGATTTTGGACCAGAAGACCTGGGTTTAATTTCCACTTCTGCTACAAACTTTTCCTGTGTGACCTTGGGCTAATCCTTTAATCTCACTTTGCCTCTGTTCCTCATCTGTCAGATGAGGCTGTGACTTCCCCACCTCACAGGGGTGTTATGAGAGTAAACACATCCTCCGTGCCCTGTGCCTCACCTTCCAGCCCGCTCTTCTCCTGGGGCAGGGGGAAGGGAGGGGTATGGTCCACGCTTTGGGAGCCATGAGATTGTACCCTCCATGGCCATAGGATAGACTGGTGAAGGCAAGGCTGAGTAGGACCCCCAGCAGATCCTAAGTGTCCTTGGGGAGCAAGAGGCGAGGGAACAAAAACACTAAGCATGTGTGAACTGTGGGAAGGAGAAATTTGTTGTTTTCTGTCTTGTTTTGGTTTGTTTTTTCCTAGTGTTTCCCTGGGCTTTTTTCCACCCCTCAAACCAGCACTCACAAAGTGTCCGTAGCACTCTAACAGCACAAGAACCGGCCCCGTGTAGGGCTGGCTGCTTCCTGAATTAGTCTACATTTGCAGCAATTACCTTCTTTCCTTTCTAGCCAAATGTTTTCTGAGCCTGAGGCCCAACTAATTTTTTTGTCAGCTCTGGTTGCGCTGGGCGGCCCTCCCTTCCATACGGGAAATATAGAGATGCCATTCAGGCACCTCTAATCCCGCTTTCACTGCTGCACTCATTAAAACATTCCTTTATTTATTTTAATTTTATTCTCTCCTCCCCACCACCTTTTCTAAACAACCACTTGTATTATGCTTTTAATTGCCTTTAGATTTCCCTAGTGTAACTTCTCCGGCGTCCGCATAGCTGTAGGCAGAGCACGCAGTGCTGGGAGCCTTGCACGTGGTCTGTGGGCTCGCTATTGACTCAGTGGTGCACTGTGAATGAGTCAAAGATCCATGGGGATCGCTGGGGGTGGACAAAAGGGCGGTAGGATCGAAAGCAGGGATGGAGGAGGGACAAGAGGGAAAAGCCATCAAGACAAACATGCTCCGCGCTTCCTGCGTGTTGGCGGAGCATCTTCCCTCGGCTCAAGGAGAACAACTTCAGCTGTGGACTGGGAAGCTGGGCTGCCCTGCCAGGGTTGGAGGGCAGCAATGTCTGCATCATGGCTCTGTGAGCACAAGCTGTAATGTGGCCTTATACAGGCATGACTTCATCTGTTTCCATAAGATTGCTTTCTCCCTCTCTCTTTCTTTGGCTGGTAATTGAGAAACTCATGAGCTCACCTCCTAGGAGCGGGAAATGAGAACCGCAAGAGGAAACGAGCTGGAAAGTATACATGGGCCGGAAAAAAAATATAGATTAGGTGGGGGGGAAGTCAGAGATATTATGGAGAAGAAAAGGGATTCCTCCTGTGTGGGGTCATTGTCATACAGGGCTCACAGCATCTCCCTCTGCACTGCAGGCAAGGCCAGGCCTGGGGCAGTCCTGTTGACATCTGTGTAACTGTGCTTGTCGTGAAAGTATCCTCTGGGCACAAGGGGCCCAGAGGCAGGGTGAAAAGATGGCCCAACATGATGGTGGTACCTTGTGTGCGGTTTCTTGGTACAAACACAACCTCTCTCATTGGTGCAGCTTATGGGACCTGCTAGTGAGGAGGTGTGTAGCCCAGGTGTAAATGGGAGCAGAGGATGAACCCACACAGATGTAGGGCTTTAAAGTGCTTGGTGGAGAAAGGAATGGTGTTTTAGGTGGAGTTCATCACCTGAGTGAGGGCTCTGGGGCTGGCAGATCTCATGACGAGGGCTGCAGGTTGCTGGTGGTGGGAGAACTGCTCAGTGAAGCCGTGCTGTCTGCCACTGGATCTTGCTCACAGGCAGGTAAGCAGTGTCCATTGCCAGCCTCCCACCTCTTTGTTTCTTGTCTCTGTTTTCACCTAAATCAACCTTTAGGATGGGGAGAAAATACCTCTGGAGGTAGGCTATTCTCAGTTTGGTTTCCACTTGATTCCTTGTGGGTTTTTTGCTTTTGAAATGGAGATGTGTGACAGAGGAGGTGGTTTAAAGTGGTCCGATTGGCGAGGAGAGCCTTGCTGCCTTGTTCCTTCAGTACCTTAAGTTTCTTCCCTGGTGCCCAATTTTCTCTTTCATCATATGTCCTCTGCTTACTTTTACTCCCTGCTCTAAGGATGTCTCACACCTTTCCCCTGTGCTGCTGTTGAGGTGAAGTTTGGGAAGAGACCAGCTGTCCTCTCAGATAGGATTAGCTGTTGAACCTGAAGGCCTTGTTCTTTAGTTGATGGACACTAATATAATGTCACCTGTCAGGCGGGCCTGTCCCCAGAGGGATGCAAAATGGCCAGTCCTAATTATCTCTGGAAAGCTGGGCTGTTGGGAATCCTACACGCAGCCAAGTGCAGCTGAGGGATGGAGAAAGCTAATGAACCAACTACAGGTGCTGTGAAGACTTTTCAACATGTCCTATTGATGCAGAAAGCTACTGTGAGTCACACAAGGTGGTCTGAGCAACTGTTCTCTGTTCTTGATCAACATGATCTTGATTTCCAAGTCTAAATGAAGACAGGTCAGAGTTCAGGACCAGCTGTTTTTGGCATGTATATCCATCTCTTTTGACCTATTTAATCTCTTTATGGTGAATCAGGATTTTTTTTTCTTTTTTTTTTTTTTTTGTATACCAAAGGAACTTCTAGCTGACGGGAAGCCTGTGCAATGTGTTAGGGCTTAGAAGATCTGTGCTGGCACAAGTGGGGACCCCATGTACGTTATACACTATTTATGTTTCCATTGGATTTTTCCCCTTCTCTTCACATTTCTTTTTTTTTTTTCACAGTTTTTCCTAAGTGAAAGACTAATGCAGTAATGTTCAAACCCACAATGTTTGAATGGCCTCTAAATCAGGCAAAACAAGCTTGCCCAACCCTAGTTGAACAGACTGGACTCATTTTCTTATTCATGCACACTCTGTTCATTTTAGCCTAATAAATACATTTCTGTTCTAGACCACGAGCACTGGGGGACCTTGGAAAGTTTGACGTTAGCAGGAGAGGGGCAGGTGACCAGGGGAAAAGAGGAGAGACTGGACTGGTATCCACGATTCCTTTAGATGTCTAATAGGAAAGGCCATATATTCCAAACTGGTGTTGCACGTAAAGAAACCCATGTTGGAGATTCAGTAAGAATCAAGTTCCTTGGATGTCACTCTTCTTTAAACGCTTGTTGTTGACTGGAAAAACCTAGCAGGTACTGAAACTACAACAGTTTGGTGGGGTCTCTGAGGACTCACTGAGGTTGGACTGGGTTGGACTAAACTTGACCCAGTTTTAGGTCTTGGAGCACAGGTCTCACTTGGACCTGATTGCTTTATCATTAGTGAAGAGTATCTAAGCACCAGAAAACTTGTTGTCTGCAGTGCCCGTCACTCTTGCTGTAAGGAGTGAATATTTTTTGTTAAGTGGAGTTTCTTGGGACTCTGAAAAAAATGAAAGTATATGGACTGCTCTTACTTACTTCTCCGAAATACAGACACAGCTGTAATAAGGCTTGTAGCTGTGGCTTGTATCTATGGCTGATCTTAGAAGAGGCTCACGGCCCTAAAAAAGCTGCACATTCCCATCCTTGTGTGTGTACCTGACCTGTGGATGCCACGAGTGCTTTTTGTGTTTGTTGTTCTGCTTCAGCAGGTTGCGTGGAAGTTCTGTGGCCCAGACCTTGCAGTCATCTTTCCTGCTGTTAACCTGGGAGCGGGCCATGAAAAAGACAAATTATTCTGGCAGTAGGAGATCCCTTCTGACTGACATCTATCCCATGGAGAGAGCAGACTGTGCATCTGGTGTGTTACAGGAGTGCTGTGATCACGTTCACACCGAGTGACCTGACTGTGGAGCACATTTAATCCCATTGTGGAGGGGTTGGGGTACACATCAGTTTTCTGCCGTGGGGGGAATGCTGCTTTGCCTGTCCCAAAGGGTTCAGCCCTGATCACAAGTGTTTTCTAGGGTTCAGATGCTTTAATTCTAGATATCCAGCTCTCCAAGGAAGAAACGAAAGGGTTCTGTCTGTCTTGACTTGAAAGCTAACATGGTCAGTAGTTGCTGTTCAGCTCTTTATCCAGTGGTGGCTTGTTTGTGGGACTCTGACTGGAGACAGTATGTTGGTGTGTCCTTAATGTCAGTCCGGAAAAATAGTTTCACTCTGGAGGTGTTTTCTCCAGTGGCCTGGAGGAAGCAAACACAGCTTTAGAGTAGGGTACAGGTCTGTGGTGTACTCACTTCTTGGTGTGACCAGGTCTAGACTGATGATGAACTTATTTGGCTCTGTCTGGGCTCATCGTGAACACCCAAACTTTTTTGTGAAGCACAGCAAACTGTAGCATGGCCTAAAATAAATATTTATTTCTGCCTTCCATGCCTGTTTGCCCTGCCTTTCTGCCTTCAGGCTTTAGAATATGATTCAGAACCTGTTTGCCTGGCATTTTACATCTTTGCTTTTCTAACCAGTGTCTCAATGCCCTTGGGTTTTGCCTTGCTTTCCTTTTCTTCCCAGCCTGGCATGTCTCCCTTTTTGTTTTTTGTCAGGCCTTTTAACTGGAAAAAGCAGGCTGTGCCTTCTCCCTTACACACCTGCCCTCATCTGTGTTGGCCACTCTGGTATTTTAATTTCTTTTTCATTGGCCCATTGCACGCATGTTGATTGGCTTTGCAGCTGAGGTCAAGGAATTTCCATGTCGTACTTGGAGAGAGGGTTTCCCCTTCACAGTCACTGCCTCAACCAGGCACTGGTTCATGTAGAAATAGCTTGGCTGCTCTTGGAAACAGGTCTGTGTGAAATAATATTGTCTCTTTGAGGTCAGGAAAAAAAAAAGTCCTTTTATACAGTCATGCATACACTCTTAAAAAGAATTCCACAAAGCTTGGTCTGTTCCCCCCCTCACACTCTCCTCTTGCCTTACCTTTTTCCTAAAACACTGGAGAATTCAGTCTTGGAGTCTGACGGCATTGAGCATACAGCATGTACTGTGCCTTTTGAAATGCTGGCTGCACATAAAAGCCTTGCTTAACACTGGACTCTGTTGCTTTATTATGTTGTGTGCACAGTATGTTGGTGGTGGGGTTCCCCACTGGGTGGGGAAGGAGGGCGAGTGGGATTAGGAGTAGGAGGTGTAGAGAAAAGCAGCTGGAGCAATGGGTGAGATGTGCTGTGGTTGCTGTGCTGGGGCTCCTGCTTCCCAGGCTTTCCCCCAGGAAAGGGAAGCCAGGAGCAGGCAGCTTGATGTCAAAGGCTGTGCAAGTAGCCATGGGATCATTTGTGTGTTTTGCATCATTGCTGATTTTATTTCTGGTTGTGATGCTCCGTGCTTCCTGGGAGAAGGGTAGGTGGAGGGGAGCAGATGGGAGGGGGAGGAAGAAGTCCTCTGTCCTACTGTCCCAGGACTATAGGGCAAATTCTTACCTATCTGCTATTTCCAAGGCTAAAGACTGGCAAGAGCCATGCCTTTGGGGATGGATGGTCTCATTCCAGGACTGGGGCTGCTGCTTGATGTACATGTGCTGGTACGTCCACTACCATAAATCTGTGTGATGGCTTCTCTGGTGACACATTTCCAGTTTAGGCCCACGGTGGTGTGCCTGGCTAGGCACCCCCACACCTCCAGCCATGCACAGTGGAGCAAAAACCCCCAGTGCCAGGCCTGCGTAAGCAGAGGAAAGCCCTGCAGTGGACATCCCATGGGCACACTGATGGACAGAGGACCAGGTGACCTCGTGCCCTGTAAGTCCTAAGTGGGCCTAAGTGCTGTGTGATGTTGTGCTTTAATGCTTCCCAACATTACCACCCCAACTGCTCTTGGTGCTGCAGCTGGGGACAACTTGTGTGAAATCCCTGAACATGAAGGAAAAATTGCTCAATCTCAGTGGCCGTATGGGTCCATTTCTGCTGTCCTTGTCCATTCGCTTGCTCTTGAAAAGGAAATCAGAGCCATGTGCAGATCAGGATGACCCTTATAACAAACATACTGTCTGAAGAGGTTCTGTTGGTCCTTTTAGTTAAGTACCTGCTCAGATTGTGCAAAGTGATGTGCAAGCTTTGCCGTAGCAGTGGTATTTGCTGAGTTGCAGGCAGCTGATAAGGCTTTGTGCCGTCATAAGTCCCTGTGTGGTGGAGAAAACCCCAGCTCTGTACCTATTAGATATACTTAGACTGTGAGGCTCCAGGATGGTGGAGCTGGAGGCACAGCGGATAGCCTAGGAAAAATATTCTTTCCTTAGGGTGCTCAAAATGTGCACCACTGCAGCTGATCTCTCTATGCCAGCCTAAATCAAGCCATACACTGAAAATACTCAACGCTGCCTGAAACTCCCCATCTGCAGGATATTCAGATGTTTACTTTGGAAGTTTGAACGGTGAACTGGGTTGCAAAGGGAATGCAGTACTTGGGGATGGACCAGGATGTTGGTGTTTGGAGCATAGTACAACAGGATTGAATGGGGCAGCCCAGCTGGCTGCAGTTGTAAACAATCACCTGTTGTCAGCATCTTGCATTTTTGCTTTTGTCAGAGGACTAGGGCATATACTCTGACACAGCCTAGGAGTACCTTAAAAAAATTTCCCCTCTATAACTTGGAGACTGAAAGATGAAATCCCACAAAACACCTCCCTTACCTTTTTCCAGGTTTATCTCCTATTTTGCTTTTCCAGGCACCTTTTTCTCCTTCGTTTTCTCCTTGCAGTCCTTCCAGTGTCAAGTTCCTCCCTGGCTTTCTTCATTGCCGTGATTTCTCTGTCTCTTCCTAGCCCCAAGAGTTCAGTGCCTGCCCAGGCACTTCAGCCAGCATGCCTGTGTGTATCCTATACATTTCATTCACTGGTGTGTGATGGCAGCATGGTGAGAGCTTAACTCTCTGGCACCGTGTGGTATCAAGCTCCAGATGTTAACTGGGCAATCTGCAAAATATTGATGGGCTTTCTTTTTCCTGTTGCAGAAATGTTTTTGGAATGTTTTTAGGTGGCCGCCATTTCTTCAGCGTAAGAAAGTGAAGTTTTTCACATTAGCCCAGTCTCACTCATCATTTTATACACTTCTAGTGCAAGCTATTGAACAATTTGGACCTTAATCTTTCCTCTTAACAACCTTGGAAACCTTTCTGTGCCTCTAACGATTTTTTGGCATCATTCTCTGGCCTCTGTTTCTGTTATCCCTGCTCTGAAATGGGTGAGCAGGCTTCAGTTCATTCTCAAAGTGTGAACGTGTCACTGATTTATGTGGTGGCATTTATAACATTTTTGGTATTGTTCTTTATCCTATTCAACCTAACATTTTTTGGTTCTTTTTTTCCTGATGGCCTCTGTGCACAGAGCAGATGTTTTCCTTGAGCTGTCCGCAGTGACGCCTAGATCTTTTTCCTGAGTGGTTACAGTTAATTTAAAACCCATCAGTGTATTACCTCAGCAATCCCTTGATGTCACTGGTTAGAAGATCCCAGCTGGCTGCTGCTCTTAATTCTATTGCCTGTCTGTTTCCTATTATTTTTTATTATGCTTACGTTTACTTGCATGCTGCGCCAGCTTTTCAAGCGAGGTGGGCACACTCATTTACAAGTGGCTAACACAGGCTCTCAAATTCTTCTGTTCATGTGCATAAAAGTAATGTTCGTGCTTCGGTGTTTTCACAGCATAGAAGTGCTTCCCCCATAGCAGATACCACTGAGTAATGCCAGCACAAGGAAACAAACGTGGCATGTGCTTGCACAGGTCCATTTTTGAGAGCTCCCCTCACTGCTGCCTGAAAGAGCAGCTTGTCTGCTGTGCCTATCTGGATCATGCCGATGAGTAACCTGTGCTAGGCAGCCCTGAGTATTTGGCACCATGCTCTTTCATGTAAAATTGTGTGGCTTCAACGAACTAACAGGGAAGGGGAGGAATTCTGGACGCATGGCAGGCTGAAAACTGTCAGCACAGGCTTAGGCAACATAACGGTGCCCTTTGAGATCTCTGTGTATGTGTGGTTTCATTGTTTATCTGCTGGACAGTTTTGAAGACTTGTAAAATACCGTGTGATACTTTCCAACATATAAGATAACCTAAATAATACAAGGAGTCCTATGGTGCTGAAAGTAGCACACCAAGGGGGTGCTGTGGTCTGCTGCGGCTCTGGTGAAGTCATACAGCCTGGAATAGGGCATGCAGGGACATTGCACCAGGTTTGCATTAGAAAGCTCCATCCTGGAAGCCAGAGAAATTTCACTCGGCTCCCCAAGGAGCAGTAGTAAACCGGTGTTAATGAGAGATACTGGGAGACTGCAGGAAGGAGCCAAATGCTGTAACTCTGCTTACTGGTTGGAAACATTGTGAAGTCCCCTCTTGCTTTGAATGGCTTTGCAAACGACCTTTGGCAACTGCCATCTCCTGTTTCAGAAGCCGTGTACCTCAGCTACTCTGCCACTGAGGACAGAGTCTTAGGAAGATGGGACGGTTTAAACGGGAAAACAGAGACAGCTGCAGTATGACCAGTTTCCTACTGTGAGGAAGCTGAAACCAGTCTAATTTTGCTGAACTGTGACTCGGTTCAGTCCAGACATTCTAATGCCGTGCAGTAAATGTTACAAGCTCCTTTGAGGAATGGGGAAAAAAACGCCTCTGATTCAAAGGCAAGGGGAGGAAGTGCCCAGCAAGGAAGAGAGGTGAAATTGCCAGTAATGATGGATGAGAAAAGCCCAGTAGGGTATTGCGGAGCAGGACCTGAGGGCAAAAGAGATGAATGGTCCTCAGTGACCAGGCTCCACTGAAATCTGTGATGTGGATAAGAGCAAAAGCCAGCCACATGTGTCTCCTTGCTGTGGGAAGGGGATGGTGATGCACTGTTGCTTCGCTCCACAGAGCTCCNAAGGACAAAGACAGCAGAAAACACGGCCTCGTAGCGAGATGAACTCTCTCCGCGGCCGCTGCAGTCTCACTCCCTCCAAACGCCAGGAGAGCAATGAATCTCAAGCACTCTACCCCACCTCTTTTTTTCCAGTTCTAAATCTCCAGATGTCTTTGCTCCCCCACCTGAGAAGACGCCACCAAGACCAAAAAAAGGACAATTGGGCCCCTCCCTTGTGGCTGGCTAGGTCCTTTGTTTTTCTTAAGTACCCCAGCAATCGCCCCTTAACATGGGGAAAAAAAAATTCCTTTGAGAGAAGAAAAAGAACACATGCACACACAAAAAGAAAACCTTCTCAACCCCCAACAGGGTGGTAGATGATGTTCTTGAAGGATGAAGCTGCTGTAGATTCTTCAGTTCCTGAGACCAAAACTCAGCTGGTCCCTCCCTGCAAAGGGCAGGTGGCTTGTCTGGCTGCTTTGGTGAAGCTCGTGCCAAAAATGATTGTGAGCAGCGTGCTATGCCCATTAACCTCGGTGGAGAATTGCTCCTGTTGTTGTTAAAGTAGAGCAAGAGCAACATGTCTGCTCGGCCAGAGTGTGGAAGAGATGAGCTGACCAAAGGCACATGGATAATCCCAAAGAAATGCCACACTGGGACTGTGAGTCGCAGCGAAATTTCTGAATGTGATGGGACTAAGCAGTTCTCTAAGAGAAACAGATGCAAAAGTTTTCTGCAAGCACTTCAGTCCTTGATGTGCCCCAGCACATAAGTGGTGATCGTGGCAAGTGTGGCTGGTTCGTAATAGCAACCCAGAAGGGTGGGAAATGCTTTCCCAATGCATTTATTTCCAGTAAGCTTGACAAGTGGGTCAATGTGAATGCAGTGAGGACATACAGAAGCTTCTTGCCTAAGCCAGATCTTGGGTGACAAAAAACTGGAAATGGAAGTGAGGGAATACCTCCTGCTAAAAAGAGTGTAGGATTACAAGGAGTAGGTAAAAAAGCTCATGTAATTCTGAAGTGCTACTGATGTGGCAAGAATGCCTTCTGCAATGAAGGAACAAGAATGACTGTGCCTAACAGGTAAATGAGGAAGGAAGCCAGACTGGCAGCAAACAGGTGGGCCAAAGAGCATGGAAATGATCAGAAGAAGTCCTTTTGCTCTACTTTACAACCACATTTCCCACTTTTTCACTGCCTGCAGAAAACTAGGCTGAGGCTGGAGTGGCCTGAGCAAACCAGGTTGGCCAGCAACACGGATAGGGGAGAAACAGGTAAGCAGTATCCCGACTGTGTATGGGAAGAGAAAAGATAGTACAGAAACTTGGAGGCAGTGCTGGCTTGTAACCACACGGGAGGGAATAAATTGGCTTCCTTGCTGACTAAAGGCTTCCAGCAGACCAAGCAAACCTATGCAGGAGATATCAGACCGGCCCTGGCAGTGATGAGGCTGAACTGTGAGGACTCAAAAAGCAGCTGAAACTCTCATGCAGGCCTAGACTGTGCAGTGGGAAGCACTCTGCTCGCTTCCAGTCTGGAACTGGAATAAATCAAGAGTCCTTTATCACAGACATAACTGATTTTTCTGTGGCAGTTGTTTTGCAGATATTACTGCAGCGCAGCACAGTTTCCAGTTCCTTGTGTTAAAACATGGGCTCATTTCTCAGTGAATCAGCTCTTCGCTAACTGCTTTGTAAACTGCAGCAGAGCAGACTATTCCTAGCACAGAGCCAGACTCCTCAAGCAGTTTTCTGGTTGATGACCAAATTCAGAGGCTATTCCCCTCTGCAGCCACCAGTCTCTGTGACACCACAGTACTTACTGTCATTTTCTTGCTGGGGAACCACTCACCAATCCATTCTGGGATGGCAGCAGCCATTTTCAGCCTGCGTTGGAAAGGTAGCATAAAAAAGGTCTTGCTGTGCTGTTCATTGAAGCAATTTGTCATTTTAAGATTTCTTTATGAGCCCAGATCCACAGGAACCTCTTTTGCTTCCACACCTTTGTCTTCCTTCTTGATAGGAGCCCGAACTGTGTGTGTGCTTAGCAAATGAGGACTTACAGATGCAATACCATGGGGAACAATGTGAACCAGGAATGTACTTAAGCCAGAGGCATTGTAACCTAGAGCTGCACTGAACAATGTGGAAGAAATGCTGTCAAATCTGTGTCTCTGTGAGCTATTATATCCCCAGCTAGCCCCCCTCCAAAAGTTTGCTCAGCATGCTGACTTTCCAGGAGCTTTCTCAGTGCTTGGAACAAGTTAGCTATCTCCTGCCAGAACTGAGAGAGGAACACGACTGGCTGACGAATACCATATGTTCCAGGCTGGCCAAAGGAAACCTAATTGTGTTTTGTTTAGCTTGTGTACTTAACTGGGTTTCTGTAACAGGGCTGAGTTGGTTTGGTTTAGCTCTTTTTTTTTTTTTTCCCAGATAAATGGGGCTGATCCCTTCGTCACTGTCCTCATATAGAGATGTCTGG